>CAUYPK010166274.1:0-12970 GCA_963574355.1 Loris lydekkerianus | reverse complement strand
GGTGGGGGTCTGCCTGAATGTCTGCACAAAAGGAATTGCCTGTTTGTGTAAAACCATAGCCCAAATCAATTTTTTTTTCAATTGGTATTGTTTTTGGTAATTTATTTTTTTTTGCCCCCCCCCCCCCCTCCACCCGGTATTCATCCTCCCAGCCCCAGATAGCCAGCTCCCTCCTGGACACACGCCAGCAGCCCATAATTAAAGTGTTTTCTGGAGGGAGCATCTCCATGTACTACCCGTTGTGAATGATGTCCTTGGAGTCTGGCTGTAGCAATTGAAAAGAAATGAGACCTTTCCAATTTGCCCCTCTTTCTGCAGCCTCTTCCCCGCCCCTTTCCCCTGGACAAAAACATTGTGAAATGCCACACAAGAAGGAGGCATTCATTTCTGTGAATTTGAAAGCCGCAGCACAAAGCCTCCCCATCCTCCACCCCCAGGAACGGATGTTTCAAGTATAACCTTCCTATTACAATTATTCTTGTGTGATTAAATAGAAACTGTCTTCCTATTATGTTCTTTGTTGATAGATTAAATGTTCCAATGAGACATTAGACTGTATTATAATGAGGCATTTCTGGAGAGTCAAATTATAAATTCAGATAGTCTTTAAAGATTATCTTCAATGAGATTTGATTCTGTGGCTGTTAATTCTAAATAAACATTAGCAGCATTTTCATATATATACATAAACATTATCTCATTCAATGTTGATAATAATTTTATAAGATAGTTGATACTAGTATTACAAATCTACTTTTTGTAATTGTGAGGAAGCTGTAATTTAGTGAGTTTCCCCTCACTCTTCTAGCTAGTAAGTGGAATTGAGCCATGAAGAGACATTTCTTGATTTCCAAAGTGGGTTCTTTTCATCATACTGATGAAAAGATTATTTATAAAACTGGTGTACAGATGTATATTTTGATTTTCACAATATCCTGCAAATGTATCTCCCAAAGCTAAGGTAATGAAAAATTAAAATGGTCATCAGAACATGAAGTTTAACTGAATTGTGCTCTCTCCTAGCAAACAGCCTAAATGCATAGAATGAGAGTGATCAGCAATTTGATTCCCATCGTGCCTCAGTTGAACTTTCTAGCTCAGCTGAGTGATCAAACCAGGTCAATTGGGTTCAGGGAACCAGGACCCCCGACCCTCAACAGGGGATTGACTTTAGAGTTTATCTTGTCAATGGAAAAGAAGACATACTTTGTAAAATAATGTAAGTAGGTTTATTCTGAGCCAAATTTGAGCACCATGGCCTGGAGACTTACCCAAGAAGCCTTGAACATGTGGACTCCCGGTGGGTTACAGGAGACAGGGATTACAGGTGAGGTCATAAATCTACACGTGGAAAACATACATTGGTTTGACCCCAAAGGGTAGGACATGTGGAATCCGGGAGTTTACAGTTCTAAGTGGGTTTAAAGACTCTTTAGGTGACAATTGGCTGAAAGTTAGGCTCTGTCTAAAAGACCAGGAGTTAGTAAAAAGGAATGCTTAAGATAGAAGGGTATGTTAATTAGAGACAAAGTACTAGATGGTTTCAAGTGGTTTGTTATGTATACTGAGGACCTGCAAGTATGTTTTGCATAGTCTAAGGCCTGTTAGTGAATCACAGAGGACATCTCTAAGAAGGCAGGGAGGTGGTCTGGTGAGGCAGGTCTGATCTCCTTTTTCATGGCCATCAACTCAGTTTTAGGGATCCCCTTCACCAAGAGGGAGGTCCAGTCAATCAGTTGCTGAGGGCGGAGGCTTAAGATTTATTTTAGTTCACAATATCAACTTCTTTAACAGTTTCAAATCTTTGTCCATAAGAACACCTTGATTTTGGAAAAAAAAAATATTACTTTATAATCAAATCAGGTCTGATGAATTAAATGAAGGGGTTTGTGAGAGGCAAGGCTATTTGAGGTCAAATGAATTGTGAGTCTGTTAATTATTTTTGACAATGGAAGCATCGTTGATAATGATGCCACTTAGCAGATTTTTAAAAAATTATTTTTCTTATTACATATACTCATAAATCCATATGCATATGTATACAAAGCATAGCAAGGAGCATATTACATTGTGTATTGAGAAATAACAATAAAATCCTAA
Organism: Loris lydekkerianus; assembly: GCA_963574355.1. NCBI lineage: Eukaryota > Metazoa > Chordata > Mammalia > Primates > Lorisidae > Loris > Loris lydekkerianus. The sequence goes on along the minus strand of CAUYPK010166274.1, from coordinate 10,870 downwards.
GCCCTTTAGCTGACTGAATAGACCCCCTCTTGGCCCAGGGGACCCCAGAGAAACTTTAAAACTGAGTTCCTGGCCATGACAGAACGGGAGGTCAGGCACAGCTCATTATACCCTGCCTACCACAATTAGACTTTCTTCCCTAGTGGTTAAATAGAAAATAGCCTTTGGAAAGACGCCCTCCACTGCTGATTCCAGTCAACTGCCTAATGCTGCTCCCTCTTTTTGTGCTGTTGGTACAACTGACCAGCTTTCTTTCCTAGTAAGAGGTGGCCAACCATGGAATGGTTTTGACCCATTTACAGAGGATGTGCATTGAGGGTTTCACATCCTCTGCTTTACCTTGTAAGTCAGGGAGCCAAAAACTCCACCCTGGAATCATGATAAGGCCACCATTTTGGGGACTTGAGACTTAGGAAGGGACATGAAGCTCAAATGCACAGGTGGATGTTTCTCTGCTCATAAATATTCATGACTCCTCCCACAGCTGTTGAATTTGAATATACGGCCACCTGGCTGTGCCTAAATTTCTGTTTACCTTGTTCTTCCTTGGAAGTACCTGCTATGTGTTGGCTTCTGCCCTGAGGATATGCTTCTCAGCCTGTCAGAGTGGCCACCCTGCAGGCTGCAGCACTTTAGGAGAAATAAGCCTCTACTCTCCAAAGTTATGAACCTTGCCATTTTTTCAGTTGACAGTATTATATTCTAGGTCTAACAATCAAGTTTGCAAACTTGCCATCATGCACTTGCATTGACAGCACTGTGCAAGCAACTCAGTAAGGGTTGATAACCTTGGTGTATGAAAGTCTTTGAATTGTGTGGTGTGTTTTGCTAAGTGGTGTTCACTATTGTTGTTGCATATTTTTGTGTGCCATTGAGAGAATGTTTAAGCTTCAATTGGAGCAATGAACAGATATTAAATTTCTTTAAATTTCATTAAAGTTGGCAAGAGTGGAAGTGAAATCAGTGACATGTTAGTCTAAGTTTGTGCAGATAATTCCATGAAGAAAACAGCAGTGTACAAAAGGATTAAATGTTCTGAGAGGAGGGAAAGCATCACTGCTGAAGAGAGGTCAGAGCAGCCAGGAGCAAGCAGAAGTGATGAAAACTGCAAAAATTTGTTGAATTGTGTGTCAAAATCATCAGCTGACTGCAGGAGGTACAGCAGTCCAACTGATAGAGAAACAGTTCAGAAAATCTTAACTGAAAATCTTGGCACAAGAAAGGTGTATGCAAAAATGGTCCTGAAGGAGCTCACAGATGAACAAAAGTGAAGGAGAGTCAAAGTTTGCCAAGACCTTAGAGAGGAAAGATGACATTTTGGGTCATGTTATCACTGATGAGGAAACAAGAATGTACCAGGACAATCCCGTCAAAGCGCACAGGGGAAGTCAGCCAATTCAGCATGACCAAGGTTCCATCAGCCCAAATCAAGAGTCAAAACAATGTTGTCAACCTTTTTTGATATGAGAGGGATTGTTTGTTATGAACTTACACCAACTGGACAACAGTTAATCAAGTTTACTATTTAGAAGTGCCGAAAGACTGCAGGGAAAAGTTAGATGGAAATGACCTGAATTTTTCACCAACAACTCATGGCTCTTGCATCACAATGGCACTGACTGGGAGGGAGCTTTTAGCCAGGAAACAAATAACTGTATTGAAATACCTTCTTTACTCACCTGATCTGGCCCCCAGTGAGTTTTTTCTTACCCAAACATAAAAGAAATATTGAAAGGAAGACATTTCAATGACATTCGGGACATCAAGGGTAATACAATGACAGCTCTGATGGCCATTCCAGAAATAGAGTTCCAAAAGTGCTTTGAAGGAAGGCACAGGCATTGGTGCATAGCTTAGCAAGAATATTTCAAAGGTGACTGTAGTGATATTCAGCAGTGAGGTATGTAGCACTTTTTTCTAGGATGAGTTCACAAACTTGGTTGTCAGACCTATGTATGTATGTACGTGTGGATATATTTGTATGCAATTTTTCAAATTGTTAGTGTGCAGAAAGAAGACAATCATCAAGAATACCAAGTAGCCACTACTCACCTACTAGTATCTGTTCTGATTATTTTTACAGACACGTGTGTATGCTTTAGAGAGAAAGTAAGATATAGGGGTTCCAAGTTTAGGTGGAAGAGTCAGGGGTAGGTTTAAATTCCAGCTCTACAACTTTCTAGCTCTGTGATCTCTTGGTGAAGTTACCCAAAGTTCTAAGCCTTGGTTTTGTCATCTATAAAATGAAATTAAGTTGGACTAACCTTATTGTGGTGTTGTTCATTGAACTTTTATGCTGTTATAAACAAAACAAAACAAAACAAAAAAATGAAAAACAAAGGTTTATTGAATCCCTAGTCTGTACTTGGCTCTGTTTTAAGTCCTGGGAACATAAGAGAAGTGAACACAATCAGTGTCCTACAATTCAGAGAAAATACTAAAAAGAGGATTCCAATAAAAACCTTATAAATAAATTGAGATATATGATAATGGTGATTGTGCCATTTCTTGAGCCTTAATTTCTATGATGCAATAGAAAGGCCAAATAATGTTTGCATATGGAATGGCTTGGATAACAGCATGGATATATTATTATTATTATATATTTCTTATATAGCACAGTAAATCTTCCTTTACTGTCTTCTGGAACTGTTTGCCATAAATAGTAATACATGCTTGGAAAGTAGTTTAGAAAAAATGAAGGTAGTGCCTCTGCTTGCAAGATGTGCATGAATGTCGGAGACTTGTGAAGAATTATCTCGCAACAGTTGTTAGAAATGTAGATTTTAAGCTTCATCTAGACTTGTTGGTCTGAAACTCCGGGATTGAGCTGAGCAAGTTGTGTTTCAAAAATTTGATTTTGCAGATCCACCATCCAGGGAATAGACTGAGGACCAACGAGAGAATTTGGGTAGAAGTGAGTGGCAGATTAGCGAGGCCACCTCCTAAGGTGGAGCTGCCATGGACAGACCAGGATGTGCACGGTGCTTCTTGTCCTGGTAATGCCACAGGAGGTGATGGATGGGGGTAGGATTTAGAGTTGCTGTATCATACATAAACACAAACTCATCTAGAAAGCAGGATACCGGTTTCAGCCGTCACCTTTATCATGTAAACTTGAGCAAATAATTTCATTTTAAAGACTTTAAAATCCAAAAAAAAAAAAAAAAAGAAAGAAAAGAAAAAGAAAAACTGAAAGATCATCTAGTCCTGGGATTTCCAAATAGGGATTTTCTTTTGTGACAACTCTAATCCCCTGACACACGCCTGTGTGGGATTTGCAGGGATTTGCAGGTGTCTGAGACGGATGAGGAGTGGGCCATGAGGATCCTCTCAGAGCTGGCGGCAGTAAGCCCCCCAAATGCTTAATTTGTCTTTAGGACAAGGCAGGATAAGTTGTCTATCATTTGGTATTTGGCAGCTCTCTGTTCTCCTTCATTTTGTCAGAGGCCAACTCAGCACTTAACTTTTTTCACAAGCTTGACTTCCGTTATGCTTTTGCATTGCTCGGGCCTGCTAGCCAAGAGTGGGGCGATTGGATTCTGAGGATGCGGCTTTGTCCTACAAGTCAGGCCAGTGCAACAACTGCGGCAAGAGTTCCCAACAGGTTATTTACTTTGAAGTCTTGCTTGTTTCAAAACCAAGTGGATTTCCTGGCACACTTGTGATCAGCAACAACTAGAGAGAGGAAAAAAGTACATTTTGAAGTAGTTCCTTAGAAATCAGTGCTAAAAGTTTTAGAAAGTGGGATAGATTCTGAATTGCCACGTGAAGTCTTAAAAACACCTTTGGAATTCCTAGACTCTTGTCTGTTTTTATTTTTTTAAATTAAACACTTTCAAAAACCTATTTTTAATTTTTACGGGTATATAATAGTTGTTGACCTTTACAGAGTACACGTGATGCTTTGCTACAGACATACAGGGTGAATTAAATCAACGTATTTGGGGTGTCCATCACCTCAGGCATTTATCATTTCTTTGTGTTATTCCCACTCCACTCTGTTCATTGTTTTAAAGTATATTCTAACTTATTCTTTATTATGGTCAGTTTGTCATGCTATCGAATATTGTGCATTCTCTCTCACTATCTAAATATATTTTTGTACCCATTAACCTTCCCCACTTTATCCTCACTTGCTACCCTAATGGTCATTCTGCTGTCTATTTCCATGAGCTGAATTGTTTTTAATATGAGTGAGAACGTGTGAGATTTGTCTTTCTGTGCTAGGCTCTTCTCACTTAACACAATGTTAAGTTGGGTCAATGTCTTTTTTGCCCTTTTCAGTGTCTTGAAATAATGTGAAAACCTTGGTATAATGCTACAATCTTGATGTAATGTTAATACAATGTTAAAACCAGGTAATATGATTGGTCATCTGATTTTGGTTGTTCTGAAGGTGCTTGGGAGTGTGGATAGCTGTTAAATTAAGTGTTCATGCAGAGGGATGACTGATGTTGGTTTTATCTGGCTATCTTCGACTGTCCCCTAAATTAAACATTTTTGGTCTGTCAAACGTTTTGAAAAAAAGATAGTTTTGATTTGTATTGCAGACATTTCTTAAAGTGTATCTTTAATTTTAAGTGGAGCTAATACTTTAAAATGGGATTAAACATCAGTGGGTAATGATTTTGATCTGTTTCCAAGAAAAAATAATTTCTAGCAAAAGATCTGTTATGGAACTCATTAGTTGCACCAGCAAGTGCGATCTTCAGAAAGATGAGGAGAAGGTCCAACACTAGTCCCAGGGACGTAGAGAAGGAGACAGGGGAGTAGACACAAGAGAGAGAAGAGGAGAAAAACGTGACAGGGAAAAGGGGGGGGAGGAAGAGAAGAAAACAAGGAGTGTGTGAAAGGCCGTCGTCAGCCTCTGCTCCCTCAAGTCCACACTTGAAGTTGTCTCATTTCCATGGGATGAGCAGTTACTTTTCAGTTTTAAGCTAATGCTTTCCCAGAAAATGTTTTCTTTGCTCCCTAAATTATTGATCGGGCTATTAAGGGCCTAAAATGAAACTTTAATTCATTGTTTTAGTCTTCCCGGAGAGTAGCCTCCTGGAACACACTGATTGGGTTGCCACACTGCCACCTGCCTAATCGGAGAGAAGTGTCTGAGAACAGAAAGTAAACGCCCGCGGTGGCGGGGGCATAACCTCAGCAGCGCCTCCTCCTGCAGGCCTGGCTCCCAGGGGATGGAGAGGCCTGTGGGAGCCTGGGAACTGTTCTGCAGACTATCCTTTCTGAGAAAGGATGCAGGGTTCCTGCTAGTACACTCTAGCAGGTTGGAATTATCACTGGACTCTGCTTAGGGGTCAAGAGCACTTACCTCAACTTATCTGTCCCATCTGACCACTAAGAAATTGGTGAGGGTACAGAGGGTACACAGTCATGAGCCTGTCAGGAAAGAAAATGTCCTGAAAGCTTGGGAGGTGGAATGAAAAGGATATCAGTGACACCATAAAATCCCAGTTATAAATTTCTCCACCTCTTAATGGCAGTCACCTTGGAAAAGGTAATTAATGGCTTTGCTTTCCAGTGTTCACATCTGTAAAATGGAGATGATAAAACAGTAGGGCCAGCATGCAGATAAAAAGATACAACGTAAATCAAGTTCTTAGTACATCCCTGGAAAGCTCCTCAATCAATTCAACTGTCATTATTTTAAAAATTACATCTCCATTGTCATCATTTCTGTCATTGTCAGAGACAGGACTATAAAATTCCAGTGTCAGTTCAAAAGACAAGGAGCAAATGAAAAGGTGTGGAGTGGGAATGTGTACCAGTGACAAATTAACCAGCTCTTAGGGAAAAGCTGGGCAGAGTGTGGAGACCAGAAGGATAAGCTAACACTTAGCTGGTTTACTACCACTGCTAGTGCCTATCATTTGTTATTGTCAGATGCTACTCTGTTCTATTTTGCTATTGTTTCCAATCTTCACTAACACTCCATAAAAGACAGAGAATATAATTTTCCTGTTCACTGCTGAGGAGAAAGAAAAATATTTACGTATCAATTGAGAACCCAAGTTCCCTCATTCCATGGTGATCTTTCCATTGCTCCCATATTTCAGATGAATGTTCTCCAGGTCATTGAAAATACCTGTGGATATCTGGTCTCTTTTCTGTTTTTCCTTCTATATTTATAAGCCTCAGAGAAAAATTTAGAGGTCTACTCCTCACCCATAATCTGCTTATCTTTTTTTATTTTTGAGACAGAGTCTCACTATGTCACCCTGAGTAGAGTGCTATGGCATCACAGCTCACAGCAACCTCAAACTCTTAGGCTCAAGTGATCGTCATGCTTCAGCCTCCCAAGTAGCTGGGACTTACAGGCACCTGCCGCAACACCTGGCTGTTTTCTTGTTGGCAGTTGTCATTGTTGTTTTGCTGGCCTGGGCCTGGTTTGAACCTGCCAGCCTCAGTGTATGTGGCTGGTGCCACTGTGCTACATGCTCTGAACTGTGTTATTCTATTTTTACTGAAACTTTGTAAGACACAGTATCTTTTCTTTGTTAATGGCAGGATCTTAGGCAAGGCATATTCTGATTGGGTAATTGAGGAGCTCTGTACTTCCTGTAATTGAGCATGAACCCTGGTTGTTGCACAGAATGAGTGCTCAAATATGACATGGATTAACTTTATAAATAAAACTTTTATTTGTGCTCTGCAAAATTCTATCTTTTCAAGCCTGGAATTTAAAACTTTTTGACCTAATTCTTGGGAGGGGTTAATGCTGTTCAGATCAATATTAATCTGGCCACTAGAGCCATGTGTAATCTGACTCCTTCATTCTTTGAATTTTGCACCCTTCTTTTTCCTTTCTGAAATATTCCTTTCACAGAAACCTTTTTTCCCCTCTCAAATACTAAGCTACTTCAAGCACTGGATCTTTGCACCACTCTGTTCACCATCCTATTCCTGCTGCCGGGAATGGTCTTTCCCTGGCCATCTACCTTTCATTTAGCTAAATTCCTGTACTTTCTTTTGGATTCGGTTGAATCCTAATTTATTTGAGAAGCTTTCCTGATCTCACAGACAAGATTAGTCAACTTGTCACTTTTAGTCCCAGCCCTCTCCATCTTTATTCGTAGGAATTTTCACATTTCTAGTGAATGAATGAATAATTGTGTAGTGTTTTGCTTCATTTCTGTTTTTCCCTTTAAATTCTTGGAGATAAGGACCATTTCAGTACTATTGTCCTCATCCCCTAGCCTGTATTTGGTCCAGAGTAGGTGTTCAGTTTCTAGTTGTTGAACAAATTTGTGAAACTTTGCACAGACATAGATGCTTACAAAGAGTGCAGACTCTGAAACCAGGTCCCCTGCGGTGGGTTCCACACCAGCCCTCTCAGTCTTCAGGCAGGTAACCGCTTCTGCTTGAACTCTCTCCCTAATTGGAAATTCACTCTATCTGAGGCATCAGTTCAATATTTCTAGCAGTTATAAATTTTCCCTATTAAATAAATCACTCCAGAATTCTTACCTGTTGACTTTATGTCCTGCTCCTTGGTGTTTTTACAAAACACCTCTAATCTATCCTTTGTGTGGCAGTGTTTTCAATATTTGAGAACAATGGTTGTAACCCCCAAGTGCTTTTTATTGAACACCTATGGTCTGATGTGCACATTTTACCTACATTACCTCACTTAATTTTCAACACAATTCTCAGTGGGTTGCTATTATTATTTTCATTTTACAGATGTAGATACTGATACTGAAAGAGTTATATTGCAACTTATCTAAGAACATAGAGCCAGTAAGTGGCAGAACCTGGATTTGAAACCAGCAACAATAATTTGTATAAGAAGGACTAATACGGATAATATAGTCAACAAACATGTAGAAGTCTGCATGGCAATTCCTCTCCGACTTTTTGACCTTCCTATTCTTTTGCATAGAAAAAGAAGGGTGTTACAAATGCTTTTTCCCTCAGGTCCTTGGAGCTGGTGATCTTGGATCTCTTTCTTCCTTCTAGTTGACAATCCTACGTGTGGGACCATGTCATTAATTAGACACTCATGTGTGTACAATGCTTCCAGTAGCCTGAACCTTCATAAAGATCATGACAAGAATTTTTAACTCCATGACCTTTTTCACTCCATTTCTCCATATATTTCTTTGCATCTCAGTACTTGACTTCTGGAATTACCCAAATTTCCCCAGCCCCATATTTGCTCCCTCTTCTGTGTAGTAGCTAACAGCGCTTTTGTGCTGACATTGGGTCTCCTTGATACTGCGATTTCACTCATAGCTGCTGCTACATCTATTTTATGAAGAATAACCCCAAATAATCTCTATATCAGTTTAGCTACATTATGCAGCCATGACAGACAAGGCCCAAATTGTAGTGGTTTGCATAATACTCATGCTACCCCATTTGGTTTCTAACTCATGCTGAACGTCTTTAATGGGCTAATAAGCAGGTTATTCATCAGAATGTCTCAGAGACGCAGCCTAATAGAGCACCAGATTCTCAAACGAGGCTCGTTGTTTTGAATGCTTGTCCTGGAAGTGACATTAATCACATGGTCCCATCCAATCACACAGGGTAGGAGGTGTCCAGAAAGTACAATTCTGCTGAGTGTGAAGATATTGGGGGATCCACAAAATACTTATTTCATATTTGGTAACATAGTCCACAGGACCAAGATCAGAGCTAGAGATTATTTGTTCATTGTTTATAATAAATAGAAACCTACTCAGGATGGCTTGAGTAAAGTGGAAATTTATTATAAGGGATCAAGGGATTTTAATAGAGTCCAAGGGTTGAAGTATAGTAGAACTTCATAAACTGTGCAGATTGAAAACTGAAGGCCTCCGGAGACTAGAAAGCTCTTCCTTGCTGTCTTTGTCTTTAGCAACAAATGTTCTCCCATCTCTGTTTTTTTTTTTTTTTTTTCACATTTGATCCGTTCTTTTTATTCCCCACCGAACTAGTCTTCTCTACTTATTTCTTAGCACAATTTTGGTGACCCTAAAATCTATCACTCCAAAAGGCAGCCTCGACTCTTGAGTCTATTTGACTTTATGTTTTCAGGGCCCTGCAGGTAGTTTAACAAGACTTTCTCTGTCCTTTGGGTCAGCATCCTTCCACAGTCCAGTTAATAATAACTACTACTGATGGTACCTGTGGCTCAAGGAGTAGGGCACCAGTCCCATATACCGGGGGTGGCAGGTTCAAGCTCGGCCCCAGCCAAAATGGGGAGAAAAAAAAAAAAAAAAAAAAAAAGACTACTACTGGCAGTGGACAAAGCTGGTGTCAGGTAGGAGGAAGAGGTCCTGCTGGAACAGGGGATAGCTCTGTCATATTAACTTTTTTTTAGTACTAGCTTAAATGGGTAGTGATGTAGTTCTAGAGGAAAGGAATTAATTATCCTAACAGCATTAAATATCAGGAAAACCCCAATGGTCTTTTTTTTCTTGTCCTTTTTGCTAACTTTTGAAATTCTACCTTATAATTTTAAGTCTTAAATATTAAGGTTTAAATATCAGTTAAATTTAATACTCTCTCCCTCAACTGCCCCATTTATTATTATTAATTACTAAAGCATTGGTTAAGCAAATGTTAAACAAACGATTCTCGAGGCCCATTACATAAAAGGTTGTACATCACATTGGGTACAACCAAAAGAAACTGCCCTTAAATTGCTTACAGACGTGTGTTGACACATGTCTATTTATGTAAATAGAGATTATATGATCAAGTTTCCAAGGCCAAGAGATCACAGGCACCTACAGGTGGAGAGAGAGGAACTGGCTTTTACAGAATACCCACTAAGTGCCACACATGAGGTGCAGAGACTTCTAAGAATCCTTTCTCATAAATCTATGTTACATCAAAAGAGATGGCTGTTATCATTTTAATTTTAAGAGAAACTTAGGCTAAGTGACTGTCTGTGGTCACATAGCTAGTGAGTGGCAGAAACAATATTTAAACTCAGGTGTTTTATATTCCAAAGTCTATTTTTCTTCCCAGATCATTAACTACAATAAGAAGGTGGTACTGTTCCAAGTTTGCTAATTTCCTAGGTCTTTGATTTTGTTCACTCCCATTCAGGGTATAGCATTATCTTTATAATCTCTCTTACAAATCATCTTGTGAGAAACATGCTTTCACAGTCAATAAATAACTGGGTGGTTTTTGCTTTGGGTTCTTTGTTAGTTATTATGGTCATGTTCCGATCTAGATAAAGCTTCATGATAAGATAAAGAGACCAAATAACTATTCGTTGATCATTAAAGCTAGAAGTAATAATTTCTGACCCAGTTATAGGGGGAAATAAACTCCTATCAGAAACTGAGTTAACAATTGACTGGGTTGTCCCTGTACTAACCCTGTCGCCTTTCTTCTCAAGAGAGCTGACTCTGGGAGGATGGTAGACTCATTCACAATGTTTTCATTTCAGAGTTGATCAGTGCCTTTCCTGGGTCAGTGTCTCATCCAACAGTTGACTAGGTTGGACCCCCTGTCCCTACCCACCCCAGCCTCTCAGAACTCTGTCTCCATTGACAAGCTTGCATCTCACCCCAGAAAAGTGCTTCAGTGCTGGTGAAATGCCGCAAACTGTAAAAGTTTCTCACCTTCCTCTGTTCTCAAAGGAATTCACTAACAATCAAAAATCAGGAAGAGGCACACAGTGGAAGGGCAGGAAAACGTGGAGCAAAGAAGACTGGGCTTTGAATCCTGACTCCTCTGCTTGGAAGTTATGCAGATATGAGTTATTTTGTCTCTCTGTTAGTCAGCTTCTGAATTTGGATAGACCTGGGGGGGGGGGGGGGGGAGAAGGTAACAGAATATACCCCAGAGACTTGTTACCGGGATTGAATGAAGTAAAGTAGGTAGAAAAAATTCAGTGCAATAGTGCCCTTATAAT
>CAUYPK010166273.1:0-12841 GCA_963574355.1 Loris lydekkerianus | reverse complement strand
CTCATGTTTTTTGTATGGCGGAAAAACATAGCCCCTGTCTTAGGTTGCCTGCTCTTGCAGTTTCAGTCTTACCCGTCATGGGGATACAAACATCAATGGTTTGGTCCCTGTCTTAGGTTGCCATTCATGTCATTTATTTATTCATCCTTTGCCTTCAACATAGGACTTACTTCCATATTTGTTTAGAGTGTTAGCAATACGCTCTTCATAGTAAAAACTACCAGGCACGTGTTAAGTGATTATTTCTTTTATATTTTATACAAAAATAAAAGACTGATGAACAGGGTTTACTATCTTTGGCTCTATGCAGTGAGGAGAAGGGAACACTTAGATATTTTCAGAGTTATAAGGAGTCATAAGTATAACTTCTACGTTATAATCATCTCTATATGATTATGAAATGTATCATGGAGAGATGAATAATTCTGAATATAATTACACCAGAGAGAAAAACTTAGCTTCCCTTGTAGTTCTAACTAGTTAGATTTTACTTGCTTTACTGTTACTGTTAGTGGACTAGAGAAGTAGTGATGTGGGCTTAAGGACGTAGCGATATTTTCTCCAAATAACTCTGAGTTTTTGGAGTGATTTTATTGACGTGCTTAGCAACATTTAGAATGAATAAATGATAATTAATTGTACAATTTTGAAATCATCATGCTATTTATGTTGGCCATCTATCCCCTTAGCCTGTGCCAATTAAATATTAGCATTCCATGTTGATCTTATGCATGACCATAAAATTGCACTTACACTATTTGTCACATGCATAAATAGGTAAAAAAGCATATTGATTGAAATTAATTGTAGTTTTAACATGCCTCTTATCAGTTTATGCATGGTAACTGACGTTGGACATCTGCCTATTCAGATGAGGTGCCTTCAGGGAGATGAGGCCACAGCCCGGACACCTGCCAACCTAAGCACCCGAGTTCCTTCTGAAAAATCTATATTTTGAAAAGTAAAATGAAAAAAAAAAATACTTTCTAGATTTTTTTTCAAGTAGATTCAAATGAATTATAACATAAATTTCACTTTCATTTCATATTAACCTTACTAATAATTGTTATTAATCCAGATATTTTACTAATCTTTTAGGGCTATTTTAGTTACATAAAAGTTATTGTTTTTAAGAACAGAATAGCACATTTTAGGAGTAAGTTTAATAAGACTTTACATTTTTTGGATGAAGAATATTGATTTTCTAGTAAGAAAAGAAAATGTGTATTTTACCGAACTTTTAAAAACATTTTCATTATTACAACATATATGTTATCCTCTGTATGCTTAATTTCTAAGCTTTCATGATAATAATTGAAATATTTTTATTACCTCATACATCATATGCTTAAATACCTGGGTAAAATTTGCATAGAAATTTTACTATTTTACTTCCCTCCAGCTAAATTTACATCAGCTTCCAGTAATGCTTCCTTACACTTGCTGTCTGTAGCTGATAAAAATGAATGTGTACTATAGAAAAAAATCAGTGTAATTTATTCTGAAAACTATCTATGTGCTCTTCCATAGTCCTTACATGGTTCAACAGTTGACTATCCCGGTATGTTTATTATTAATAATCATAAGCTTAATCTTTTGTATTTTGACAGGTAAAAGGATTTGAAGTATTTAATTATATTATGAAATGTATGGGGTAGAGATGAATAATTCTGAATACAATTATATTAGAATTTGAATTACCCATCACAGTAACTGTTGGATGTCTATTCAGCATCCAGTTCTGATACCCTCATTCTTACCAGAACCTAATTTTGTCTGGTTCTCAACCCCTCTGCCATGGGCTCTAGTACCAAGGTAGAATTTGTTACTCAAGGGTAATAGTCACGTTGCTTGTGATTTGTTTAGAAAAGGGAAGAAGACCCACGTATGGCTGTGATATAAAGCTAAATCTTCTCACAACTTCTGATACTATGTTTTCTGATCTGAAAGTAGCTTCAGGATGAAACCTGTCCTCTTCTCTAGCAGAGTTGCCTTGTCTGAATGTTATAATTAAGAATTTCTACAGCTGCCATTTTGCTAGAGTGAATAGGATGAAGGTGATCCCCAAGCTGGTGGAGCACAGACTGAGGAAGAAAAATATAGGCCCTTAATTTTATTTGTTGACTAAGTTACTGAATCAATCAACCAGAAGCTGCTTCTTTCTCTGTGCTTGCTGCAATATGTGACCGTGCACTTCAGAAAGTTGTCTGACTTGGGATTTCTGCTGCTTGCAGCCCGAGACATTCTAACTGATAAAGCAAACTTACAGCTGAACTTTTCTCATTTAGCAAATGGCAGAATGATTGTCCTGATGTGGGTGGCTGTCACACAGGTACAGTCAGGGCCAAGATTAAGGCCGCGTTTCCTGGTCCTCAGGCTAGTGTACTTTCCAGCAATTTAGCCTTTACTCTGAGCGCTGTGATTTACCAATGACAAGTAACACCGACATGAGTAGTTGTTATAGGAAGGAGAATCCAACTGCAAAAGAAATGCAAATTGTAGGGATAAGGAACAGAAGCCCAGGGAAAACTTGTTACATTATTACTACTAAATGATTTTGAGATTGTCTATTATAAACAGAAAGATAATCTATACCCAGGTGTAAGGAATGCAGAAAATTAGTTTATGGCAGAACTTCACTAAAATGGAAAATCTATGCACTTTTTCTCCTTTGCATGTGTGTGTTTGCGTGTGTGCGTGTGTGCATATGCATGTGTGTGCATGCGTGTGTGCATGTGTGTGTGTCACGTTTAATAAAATGCTTCACTGACTCCAAGAACAAAAAGTTCCAAATCAGCTCAGTCAGTTATAACATGGCTCTTACTTTGAACGTGACAGTATTACTTACCACACAGCTACTATGTCCTTACCTAGAAAATGGGTAAAATTAAAGCTCTGAATTATTATAATGGTTGAATAGTGGCCCTCCCCAAAGATAGGTCCAAGTCCCAACTCCCAGAACCTGGGAATGGGCCCTTACTGGGCAAAAGGGTCTCTGTAGAGGGCAGTGCCTATGGCTCAACGGAGTAAGGCGCCGGTCCCATATGCCGGAATTGGCGGGTTCATACCCAGCCCTGGCCAAAAACTGCAAAAAAAAAAAAAAAAAAAAAAAGGGTCTTTATAGAGATGATCAGGTTAAGGACCTTCAGAAGAGCCCGTCCTCAATTCGGTAAGAATATCTTAAACCTAATGACGTGTCTTTATAGGATACAAGCAAAGAAAGATTTGAGACAGAAACACAGGGAAGACAGCTCTGTGCACACAGACAGAGACAGAAGAGACAACCTGGAGCCATCTGATGCTGCAAAGGGGGGCAAGCACTCCCCCAGGAGCTTTCCAGAGAAGGTGTCCCAAACACACCTGAGTTCTGACTTTGGGCATACAAAACTGGGAGACAATAAAGTTCTGTGGCACCAATTTTGCGGTGACTTTTTAGGTCAGCTCTAGGAAGCGAATACAATTACACAGGATTGTTTGAAGATCGACAGTGCAAATCTGTGTTACCAACTTAGTATTCTTAAATAAAAGTGAAATGGAACTCAGACAATTACAAAAATTTCCATCTAGTCTCATTTGCCTCGTAAGATACTAGTTTATTAAAAAGAAAGGAATACATCTCAATTTTGTGTCATCTGAAGGCATTAAACATGTTTTTTACTTAGTTATTTTTGATTAATAAAAAAATCCACACGACTCTCTAATGTGGTTCCTGAGAGGCTGGCTGGATGATTGACAGATGGTCACAGGGGAGCTGAAGCAGGAGGTCCCCAGGAGGAGCTCTGTGGGTGCCGGGGTCCCGGAGGAAATGCAGTGATGAGGTCACAGGGCACAAAGCCTTTTGAAAAGACTCATTTATTGACATTTTATGGGGACCAACAGCAAGGCTGGCCTGTTACCAAGCTGGCAACCTCACCTCAGCTTTGGAGTTACCTCCTCCCACTTACAGAACAAGCTACTAGGGTGAGGAAAAATCCACCTGTGAAAGTCCTTCAAACGTTTAGAACTGAAGATCTGAATGTTTCAGAGGCTTTTGGCTCTGCTTTTCTCTTTGCCTTGTTTATAGCCAATAACAGTTATTTGTTGTTTTAGTCTGTTTTTTCTGCATGTTTTTTTCTTTTTCTGTTTTGGGCACATTAACAAGCAGCAAAACAATAGCAGTAATGAAAGACCAGTCCAAAGAATGACCCTTTGAGAAGATGGTTGTTGCACTCCATTGCCACTGCAATGAAATGATGAGGAGTCTCCAGGTTTCTCTATTCAAGCAGATAAAACATTTATTTGTAAAATAATTTCTCTATACTTTTATCATCTATAATCTCAGACTTGGTAATTTTCTCAAGAATCTCAAGAAAATACCTGGCTAATATTTAAGAAGTCATTATATCAGTTGTGGATTTTGTAACTCTGCTTCTTGTTGGCATTTCTGGAATCAAAACATAGGGATGGGCACTTGCAATAAAGAACTGCTATGTTCACTTCACACATCTGACAGCTGGGAAGAACTAGGCTGCATTGACCAGGATTGCTGACCTACAATTATATATGAGACAGAAAGTATTACAGGAAGAAGATCAGTACTGGTAGCATAAAAAAATAAATTGGCAACAGCTGGAAAGATCCTTGCTGTAAAAATGTTGCAGCTGTTCAAAAGATACAAGAATATAATTAGGTACAAACTCTGCTGACATACATCAATTTTTAAAAGAGTCACAAGCTAGGTTCCAAATGGAAACAAGAATAGAAAAGTCTGAGAGCAACTGCTTGCCTGTAGGACATTGCATCAATCTGTGCAAGACATCCAAGTTCAAACCATGGCTGCATGAGCAACCTGTCAAACTTGTTTATGCGGCAATATTATAGAGGTGCTAAAAGCAACACAGTATTTCCTTACATCCGATCCTAACTGGCCTTGCAAGCACATTGACTTTTGTCCAGAAAATTATATAGTACAAAGGATGGGGGGAAAGAACAAATTTTAATACAATTCCAAGTGGCAAAATTATCTGACAGTTCTCAAGGAAGTTACGTAGGATATCTATTCCTTTCATAAACAAAGATATGGAAGTTCTTCAAAATACAATTAGTAGGGTCAAGCTATTTTATAATGAAGAGCTATACACATACATCTTTTAGCAATAGAAAACAAAACAGATCATTTTTTTCCTAGCACATTTATTGTATTTATAAGTATTAAAAAGAGAATGATTAAAAAGCTTGGTAAAGGGAGAAGGAAGCAAAATGGCCTACAGAAGCCAGCTTTACACAGAGGCTCCCGTCCAGAAGGAGAGCTAAAGGACAAAAGGTTAGCAAGAAAGCTGATGGAGCTGAACCAAGAGACAAGATTGAAGAGCAGCACATCCCCCGGCTGAGGCGAGCTGTGACCCCAAGGAAAACAAATAATAGATACAAAACCCATCGCCAAGCAGACAGTGTCCCCTCTCCCAGGAGAACAGCTCACAGTATACTTTCTACAAACAAGCAAGCAGAGTTCAGATCTCCTCCTATCTTATCCCATGGGAGAGACGATCTAAAAACCAGAACTCCTTCCCCAAAGAGGACCCACTAGTGTGCCATGGCACTCTCCCACCAGACATAAAACTGAACTTATACTCTACCAACAATTCTGAACTCTCAGAACTCTCATCCACTCTCATCCCATGGTCTGGAAGTTTGTCCCCCATGGAGTCCAGATTCTTGGAGAAATTAAATACTGCACTGCTGGTGGGAAAGCAAACTAATACGTTCCTTTTGGAAAGATGTTTGGAGATCACTTAGGGATTTAAAAATAGGCCTGCCATTCGATCCTTAAATTCTTCTATTAGGTATATCTCCAGGGGACCAAAAATCACTTTATAACAAAGATATTTGCACCAGAGTGTTTATTGCAGCCCAATTCATAATTGCTAAGTCATGGAAAAAGCCCAAGTGCCCATCGACCAATGAATGGATTAATAAATTGTGGTACATGTATATCATGGAATATTATGCAGCCTTAAAAAAGATGGAGACTTTACCTCTTTCATGTTTACATGGATGGAGCTGGAACATATTCTTCTTAGCAAAGTGTCTCAAGAATGGACGAAAAAGTACCCAATGTACTCAGCCCTACTATGAAACTTATTTACAAGCACCCACACTTCCAAATGAAAGCTATAACCTAACTACAGCCCAAAAAGAAGAGGAAAGAGGAGAGGGAGTGGAGGAGAGGGGGAGGATGGGTGAAGGGAGGGTAATTTGTGGGACCACACCTATGGTGCATTTTACAAGGGAACATGTCAAGTCTACTAAGGGTAAAATGTAAATGTCTTAACATAATAATTAAGAAAATGTGGTGAAGGCTATGTTAATCAGTTTGATAAAAGTATTTCAAATTGTATTTAAAACTAGCACATTGTACCCCATAATTTCATTAATGTACACAGCTTTAATTTAATAAAAAAAAGCTTAGTAAATTGAAATAACATTTAATAACCATAATACAACATACTTTAAAATTTATAATAAGGATGCTTAAATATTCTACACAAAAAGAGTACATAGCTTATTTCTAAAGAACTACAACTTAAAAAAGAAATTATAAACTAAATCACAAAATATTTACTTTTTTTTTTTTAGAGACAGAGAGACAGAGTCTCACTTTATTGCCCTCTGTAGAGTGCTGTGATGTCACAGCTAACAGAAACCTCCAACTCCTGGGCTTAGGCAATTCTCTTGCCTCAGCCTCCCAAGTAGCTGGGACTACAGGCATCCACCACAATGCCCGGCTATTTTTTGTTGCAGTTTGGCTGTGGCTGGGTTTGAACCCACCACCCTCGGTATATGGGGCCAGTGCCCTACCTACTGAGCCACAGGCACTACCCAAAATTTAAGATTTTAATGAAAGCAGTATATGTTAAAATTTAAGGGACACTGGCAGGTGTGGGGCCTTATGGCTGTATTCCCAGCATTTTGAGAGCATGAAGGGTTGGTTGAGGCCAGGAGTATCAGAACATTCTCAGCAACATAGTGGTCCTACAATTTCTCTCTCTCTCTCTCCATTTATTATATATAAATAAATTATATATATACAAATTAGCTGAGTGGGTTTTATGCACTTGTAGTGCCTGCTACTCAGGAGGCTGAGGCAGAAGGAGTTTGAGGTTACAGTGAACTATGATAGCACCACTGCACTGCAGCTGGGACAAGAGATGGAGACCCTATTTCATAATTAAATAAGTAAATAAATAATAAATAAGACACTGATAATACGATGCTCAAAGAGATTTATCCTAAAAAAATATTTTCAGAAACAAAAATGGTCAATGAAAAAGAACTTAGGCATCCTCTGAAGAAGTAAAAAATAAAAAAAGCATCAGAACATTTTCATGAAGATGGCATAATAATAAGAGCAGCGATCAATGATTTTAAGAAGAGAAAAACAGAATTTTACAAAACAAAGCTCCATTTGAAATGATTAATGAAAAAGACCTCTGGCAAGTTAGATGAGAGAAGAAATAAATCAAGAATGGGATGAAAAGGAGAAAATTGAACAAACAAAAAACCTAAATATGTATAAGGAGCTTATAACAACTGTATACTAATTAATTTAAAAGGATGGGAAGGATGTATCTACAGGAAAATGTAAAGTACCCACATTGTCAGCAGAAAAATATATAAAATTTGAGTAAAACAATATATTTGTGTGCTCAGCTCCCATTTTTAGATGATTTCATAATTTAGTTCATCAAACTTTAAGTATCAATATATTAATACCTTCTGCAAGATGATCCAGAAGAAAAAGCAAAGCAAAGCTGCTTTGATTTTTGAGTCTGTTTTAATACTGACTCCAAAATGAGATATAAGAAATACTTTATAGTTATAGATTTTCTAAATTCATTTTTTAGTTGTAGCAGTTTTTTGGTGGTGAGATATGATTGTGTCATCTGCAATGTATGTAAGCTTTGGAACATCACACCGAACCCCACAAATACGGATGAATCTGATGCCAACTATAATTTAAACATTAACAACTAGGGGGTGGTGTCCTACTTAACAATACAAATCCTAATATGCAAATAGAGTCTATCCCAGGAATAAAAGTTTAGTGAAAATCAGAAAACCCTATGAATATGCTACTTCTCAAAATTTAGAGACTAAATGACAAAGATTGTGATTTTTTTTAGCAGATAAAAAAATGACATCATTGATACAGCTCTACACCCGTATGAGAAGAACTTTTATTATGGCATAATAAAAATCCTTCTATCAATAAAATAAAATAATTTCTTTTAGTTAAAAGGTAATATACCCAAATTAACATTAGATATATCCTATTTATTTCTGGAAACAGGGAAGGAATGCTGTCTATTAGAGCCTCAATGTAAGATAGTTCTAAGACAAAAAAGAAAGAAAAGGAAAAATTCCTAGAAAGGAGGAGATAAAATTATTGATATTTTCAAACAACATGATGGCTGACAAAAGAAACCCTAACATGGTCAACAGAAAAACTACTAGAAACCACAAAAGCATTTGTCAATATGGTCAGATACAAAGTGAACTTTAAAAATGAGAGGATCGCTGTATATCAACAATTATTAGTTAGAAAATAAAAGAATGCATTCATCTACCTATTTTTTTAAAATTTTTTTTTTATTATAGATAAAAATATGCCCCATAGATGTGGCCTGACCCCTTTATTGAAGAGAAATTTAAATGTTAAAAGAAAAGGTGATAAAAGGAAAGACATTCCGGGTTCTTAGGTAACTTTAGAAAATAAGAGCTCGTAGACTGTTTAGGAAACACTTGCCCTACTAGATGTTACAACACAGTGCGATGCCATGGTAATTAAAAATAAATGGCATTATTAGGGAAATAGGAACAAAGAGGCAGTATATAATTTGAACACAGAACTCAAAGACAAAGTTGTCTATATGTGTAAAATATATAGATATATGGTCACCCACCATAATTGAAATCATAGAAGGTTTAATAAATAGGCTTGTAAAAATTGGCTTTGTAAATATTAAAAATGTGGATTTTTCTAACTTAACATGCAAATTTGTACACAAGACATGGAAACAAAATATTTAAGGCAGCACTATAATGCTAATTGAATAATGTGTAGGATGATACCTTTGTGGTCTTTGGGATGAGGAAGTTATTTCTCAAAGAAAACTGCCAAGTTCAACTCATCTGGGTACATCAAAATTGCAGATTTCTGTTTAATGCAGGACCCCAAACACCAAGTTAATGACAGTAATACAGATGAGAAGTTATTTCCAGGATGTAAAACTGACGTAAGACTGGTCTTTAAAACAGACCAGTAAATCATGCGAAATAATGAGAAAAATACAGGAATTCCAGTAAGAAAATGAGTCAATAATCTTGTCAGGCACTTCCTAGATGAATACAACCTGAAAGCAAATGAGCATATGAAGACTTCCTCAAACTCATTGATAATAGAAAGATGCATATTAGGACACAATTGAATTTCACTTTACAGCCAGCCACCAGATTTGGAAAAGTTGGTGCATAACAGTGCCAGTGAGGATGTGAGAATATGAAGACCCTCATCCAGGAGGTGGATGTGTACATAGGAGCTGCCACATTCAAGGATCTTTAACACAATGGTCTCATTCCTTTTATATACCCCCCAAATTTTCTCACACTGGATCATAAGGACACAGCACAAAAATCATCATTTCACCATTGTTTGAGGGAATGAGAAATTGCTCATGGTATAATTTTTATTTCCAGGCAACTATGGGATTTCATGTAGCAGTTAGAAGCAACTAGTCAAATGGACACAGCTAAGGGTAAATACGTCTTAAAGCTATAACATGGCATAGATTAAGAAAAAGCAATAGTGTAAATGTGAAATAACAAGGTAATATGTGTACAATAAATGAACAGCACACACTAATAAGAATCATACAGATACAAAGATACAAACTCATTGGAATTATTGTCTACGGAGAAGAAAAGATGAATGGGACTAAGGAACGGAAACAAAATAGATTAATCAAATGTTATGGAAACCGGCGATGACAGTATCCCATTAATAGAATAATATGAGGAATTCAACCTTTGCTGCTGAGTTCTACCACACCGGTAAATGGAAGAGGAGGGAGTAGAACAGGAGAGAGAGAAAGCGGGATTCAATTCCTAAAGAAAAGTCTATTGAAGTGTGTGTGAAATCCTAGCAGGTAAGCCATGATTAACAATTACATGCCTATTACACTTAAGAACGCTCTGAATTAGTCTTTACCTGAGCTGTCTATGGTTTGGCTTACGAAACTCCTTAATGTAATTAATAGGCACAATCATGTTCCTTTAGTGAAGGGTACAGAGTGGAAAAGAGAATTGGTACGGTCATTAATACCCATCAGTTCCAAAGAGGACAAAAAAGCTAAAGAGACTATGATTTCTTTGCTAAGTTTGTGAGATGAAGGCTGGGGGGGATCTACCAGTGAACTGCCAATCACATTTAGCTAATGTTTACCAGCAGCTTCTAGGCATGATAATAAATAATCAACAAAAATTAAAATAAATTAAACCTACTAAGATAGGGTTATTTACACATTTAAGGATTCCGTTAGAAATGTAATTAGCTTCAAATCATAGAAAATTCAATTATCAGCTATTGAAATATAGAGCTGGGCCAACAATGGTCGAAAGGACCAAATTTGGTCTACCACATGTGTTTGTAAATACTTTCATTACTTTCTGAAAAAAAAAAATTCTTTACATGCTTTCTGTGGCTGTTTCATGCATAACAAGGGCAGAATTGAGGAGTCACAACTGTGACCTTAAAATCTGCAAGACATGGTTTTTTTTTTTTTTTAACTATCTAACTCTTTATAGAAAAAAGTTTTCTAAGGGCTGACAGAAATAAACAAGACCTTATTTTCTTTCACATGAGAATTGTGAAGGAGGCACTTATTGGCGTTGGTTCAGCAGCACCTCAGCCCCCTGTGTTTGTCTTTTCTGCGTTTCTTACTAGTGCGTCTCCTCATGGTTACAGAGTGACTGCTGCACTTCCAGCCATCACACCTTCAATTTAGGAATAAGGGAACTGCCTGTCATATTAGAAAATATAAAACCCCGTTAACAACTGTGAACAGACTTCAATTTATATCTTATTTGATATCGTATTTGAAATGTTTCTCCCTATTTGAAGAAGTGTAAAAAAGTGATTATCCAGCTTTTTCAGTATCTACCATGGAGACAGGAAAGAAAGAAGTGTGTCACAATGGACATTGAGTTCACAGCTAATTAAATTAGTTCCATGACTGATGCCAAAGTTGCATAATGTTTCATGTCACATATGATGTCTGTACATGTGCAGCCTAAATCATTCCTTCCCTCAGAAAAGCTGAAGCTGAAATTTTAATGATAGACCACTGGAATTAGCTCAAAATGCGGAAGCTAAAAGCAAGATTCTTTCTTTCTTCAACAAATAGCCTAAAAAAAATGCAAGCTCGTGTGTGAGTGTGTGTGTGTGAAGTCGTACTACTATCTGTGACTAATACCTCTAGAGCCATCATCAGTTAGAAGGAAGCACTGTCACAGGGCTGGGCACCTGTGAGCACTGAGCTTCCGTGAACGTGGTGAACCACTGGGCTCTGAAAGAGCGTCAAGGCAGCACTGGCAGCAGGGGAAATTCCGAAATGTCCTTCAAGATCCCCTGCTTCCAGCTGAACAGTCCCTTTGTTAGGTTATGTCTGTTTTGAGAAAGAGAGATTCCCATATCCATCGAGTGATTAACGGATACAGAAAATGTGTTCCATCTCCACAAAGGGACTCAGCTTTAAAAAAGAACATAAACCTTCTCAGCAACATGGATGAGCTTGGAGGATGTTATATTATATGAAAAAAGCCAAGCACAGGGATAAATATGCCCCATTCTCACCCTCATGTGGAAGCGAAAAACATTGAGTTCATAGAAGTAGGAAGGAGAATTGTGGTTCTTAGTGGCCGGGAAGAGCAAGAGCTTGACAGGCAGAACAAGTTCTAGTGCCCTGGAGCACAACAGGGTGACTACAATAGCAACAGTTCATTGGCTATGTTCAAAGAGCTAGAAGAGCAGATTTCAAATGTTCCGAATGCAAAGAAATGATAAATGTTTGAGGGGATGGATATGCTAATTACCCCGATTTGGTCATTACATGTTGTACACATGTGTCAAAGCTTCTTACTGTACCTCATAGATATGGACAATTATTATGTGCCAATTACTAAAGTAATCAAATGAGAAAGAACAAGAAAAAGCTAAAAAGAGAAATTCCCCAGGCATTCCCGGCTTCACATGGGAGCCTTTGAAACCAACAAGAGCTTTCCTCAGCTGTTGGAGGAAGCCAGAGGTTCAAGGAGTGGGAAGGATTTGGTGTGTGCTGCCGGCTGGGATGGAGGAAGAACTGTGGACTGTGCAGCTTCCGTTGAGAGCAGCTTCTTGGTGAAAGCCGGCAGGAAAACAGAACTCAGGCCTACAGGTGCGAGCAACTAATTTTTGCCAACAACAGAAGGGGCTTGGAAGTAGGTTTTTCTCTGGAGCCACTAGATAAAAGCTCAGTCCATGGTGTACATATACCACGATTTATTAATCCATTTGTGGATCGATGGGCACATGGGCTTTTTCCATGACTTAGCAATTATGAATTGGGCTGCAATAAACATTCTGGCACAAATATCTTTGTTATGATGTGATTTTTGGTCTTCTGGGTATATACCTAGTAGAGGAATTATAGGATTGAATGGCAGATCTATTTTTAGATCTCTAAGTGTTCTCTAAACATCTTTCCCAAAGGAATGTATTAATTTGCATTCGCACCAGCAGTGTAGAAGTGTTCCCTTTTCTCCACAT
>CAUYPK010166272.1:0-49099 GCA_963574355.1 Loris lydekkerianus | reverse complement strand
CGACCACCCCCGGAGCCGGTGGCCCCTCCCTGAGCTTGTGGTGACGCCGCCATGAGACTGTGTCCACTCCCTGAGATTGTGGGGACCTCTCCCTGAGATTGTGGAGACGCCTTGCTAATGTGGTGGCCACTCCCTGAGAGTGTGGTGACCACTCCCTGAGATTGTGGTGACCACTCCCTGAGACGGTGGCCACTCCCTGAGATTGTGGTGACCACTCCCTGAGACTGTGGCCACTCCCTGAGATTGTGGTGACCACTCCCTGAGATTGTGGTGGCCACTCCCTTCGACTGTGGCCACTCCCTGAGACTGTGGCCACTCCCTGAGACTGTGGTGACCACTCCCTGAGACTGTGGTGGCCACTCCCTGAGACTGTGGCCACTCCCTGAGACTGTGGTGGCCACTCCCTGAGACTGTGGCCACTCCCTGAGATTGTGGTGACCACTCCCTGAGACTGTGGCTGCTCCCAGAGTCTGCAGTGGCCACTCCCTGAGACTGTGGCTGGGGAAGCTCTCACTTCCCCACACCAGCCACATTCAGCTTCTGGCCACTGAGCATTTGTACTAGTTTGTGGCTGCAGCATTCCTGCTCCCAAGAAGCAGATCTCAGTTTCTTCTTCTTCCTCTTCAGACTTCAGATTGTTATTTTCTCCACCAACTTCAGTTTTGTAATTGGGCCAATAAAATATCTGAATTTTAATTTTTTCTGTTATGATTTTAATTTGTAGCTGTTATAAGGGTGACACCTTTCATGCTTTTTACCTGTCAATACTGAAATAAAATCTCTTACGTGTATCATTGTAATTCTCTAGTTCCATGTAAATTCCCAGTTATTTTTAAAATTATTACCCTGGGGATCCTAATTGGTATTTTAAAGTAAAGCCATCAAAAAGGATTTCTTCCACTCTATGCATATTTAGCCAAAGAGAAAATCCAAATTCTGATGCCTTAAAATTAATGAAGATTAGTAAGTTGATGAGACCATACTAAAGGTTTATTCAATACCTAGGATATTTGAAAGTTATTTATCATTCTCTTTAATACTATACATTGTTTGTGATGTGTCATATGTGTGCAAAACTCAAACTGTGACCTGAAAATAAAGCAAAGAAGCGAGCTCTAAAATATTGCAGGTTTAAGAAGCGCAGTCTACTTATTTTCACATTTGAAATGTTTTTGCTCTTTTTGTATCCAGTGGTTTGGACGTTCCTTTGCATTTTCAGGATAGTTTTCTCCAAATACAGAATTTACATATTTCGATATATAATTTTGAGTCTGTTAATTCGTAGCCTTAATCGTTTATTTATTTTTTAAATGTCTTTTATTAATAGATTAAGAAAAAGACCTTTTAATAATTACTTTTTTCGACCCTTATTGTATATTTTCTATTCAATTTTGTTTTAAATAAACATGCATGCAGTTGCTAGCATTCACTGTGATTATTTTCAGCAACGTTTTTCAGACTTGGTAGACACTGTTATGATAACTTTACTCATAATTTCCATCTGGGTTCATTTTTCTTTTGCTTTATTAATCTTTACTTTGTCTAGTAATTACTCTTTACTACAATTTAATCTTTATCTAGTAATTCCTTCGATAAGGGTCTGTACAGAGTAAGTTCTCTTTACTCTTATGCCTGAGAATCTCTGTTGTATTCTCACTCTGCGGGATATAGTTTGTCATAGAGTAGAGGCAGAGAATGTTAAATAAACAGTCATTTTACCTCCTCTTTTTGAAAATGTTAGCTATTGTCTTATAGCATTTTATTAGTTCTGAGGTACCCGTTTTTACACTGATTGTTGTCCCTTTATAGTTTTAAATGCTTTTATTGTTCAAATTCAAACAGGAGCCTGAGAGTCTAACCCATGGATTTTGGGTGTTAGTTTCTCGTCCTCGTTCTATAGCCTGGAGCTTAGGACTGGATTTACCCCGAGATAGGTATTACCGGTGGAAGACGGTACGTGAGGACTGTGTTTGGAACTGTAAACCCTGTTCAGCAATGCGGAGCTGTCCCTGACCTCTGTCCAGACTAACCACAGAAATGCTCAAGCCATTTGTGTGTGTGTATGTGTGTACAGACACAGCTATCCCTGCAGAACACAATCGAACTTTTTGGTAAGTCTGATATGACAATTACCCATGCAGAACTAATTTTCATTCAGAACTCTGTGCATTTCATGTAAACATCTTAGGCCTGGAAACTTACACTTCTGTTTCTCTGGATCTCTAGAACACTTGTGCTAGACTTTCTGACATAAATCCTTGCCTTCGTTGACTTCCTTTTGTTTCTTGGAGATGAATACTCAACTTTTTGGTATTGAGTCTTCAGTCAATTTAAAATGACTTTTAAGATTTTTTTTTTTTTTTTAAGTAGGATTGCCTTTTCCTAAGTAATCATTTTTTTTTTTTTCATTTGTAATTTATCTTTTTTGTTATTTTAGGCCATCTTCCAATCTGAGGATTCTTATATTTCTCAACTTCTGGAAACATTTCTGGAATTATACATTAATTATTGCCTCTTCACCCTGCTCTTTATTTTTTGCTTCCTAGAAACCTCATTAAATGCAAGTTAGAGTTATTTAATATATGTTCACTTTTCTTAATTTCTCTTCCACAGTTTCTACCTCTCATTTTTGATAATACCCAAAGTTTTATTTTCAAATTCCCTATTCTTTGAGGGGGACAATGTCCTAGGCACTAATTTTTCTTAGGTAATTTCTAGTCTATTGTATAATTTTTATTTTACTTGTTACTTCTAAAATTTCTATGTTAAGTGGGCCAATTCTCTTTCTCTCTTTTGCTACTTTTAAATTTTCTAACATTCATTTGGTTATTTTTTTGTAATCAATTTTTTAATTTCGTATCTGTTCTTATTCGTAAGCTTCTAACATTTTTTTCACATGGTTTATTTTTTCTTTATTTTGAACATAATAATTGTAGCATTAGATAGTTTGATTGATTCTGTTTTGCATGGTTAATTCTCTTCTCAATTGTTGTATGTGTTGAATGCCTTTCATGGGAAGAAATTTTCTAATACCTCCTGTATTAACACCAATATTAAATATAATTAATATTTAATAAGCCTTCATTTTGTACTGTGTTCTTCATAGCAGATCTGTGTTTCTATCATTGATGTCATGTGAAGTAAAGTAATAGTATGTGTCTAAGAATAATAAAAGCTAACAATTACATAGTATTTTCTAATGAGTGTATTTATTCCTCATTAAAATAATAATGCTTTTATTCATAATTGATACTACATGAGGTAGATTTTGTTATTAATCTCATTTTGCAAATAGAAAATTTCAGGAAGGGAGGACTTAATTTAAATGTTCAAGACCTCCGTGGTAGGTGAGGGAATCATAAAAAAAATGTAAGTACCACTGCTAATGTGAAAGAAATTCAAGAACAAGAGTGAGTCTAAGTGTGCTAAGCACAAAAATCTATCTTTTTAATATGTGGCATTCAAATTCTCTTTTGTCTTGAATATAATATTCAAAGCCTAGAAGTTCGACACATAGTTGCAGATATAAGGCTGATACCTAAAGGAATTATATAACTTAATATTCACTCTATCTTATAAAGTATTAGTACGTTTCAATAGTTTATAAGGAATGATTTAAGTATGCAAAAGGTTATGTTAGTGTACTTAGAAAATTACTTTTATAAAACTGTTAGTTTCCATGGTGATTTAAACATTCATCTTTGCCTTCAAAAACTTTTCTGGTTATTGGCATTATGTACTAGTTATTGGAAAATAAAAATTATATTACAAAAAGAGAAGCAATTTGGCTTTAGGACAATGAATCATAAAAAATGGTGAACTACACAGAAGAAGTGGCATTGGGGGCACCTGTGCCCAGAGGAGAGGTTCCTTGCAGACCATCCATGGAGATTAACTCCTTTTCAACAGTGTCCCTGTAGGTATAACTTTGTAAGAAACTACCAAACTATTCCCACCGTAATGCACGAGTTCTGATTGCTCTGAAACTATGCCAACATTTACTATTGTCATCTTTTTTTAAATTTCAACATATTAAGGGTATATAAATGTTTTTGGTTACATGGGTCACTTTTGTAATGGTTGAATCATGGCCATTAGTGTACACACCTCCCAAGTAGTACTCACTGTACTTGTCAGGTAAGTTTAAGCCCAGCCTTTATGCCCTTCCTGATTCCACACTTTACTTTCCTCTGTGCACACGAGTGCTCATCAGTTAGTTCCAGTTGAATAAAGGGCACGTGGGATGTTTGCCTTTGCATTCTTTAGATATTCCACTTAGGATAATGATCTCCAGTTCCTTCCTAATTGTTCAAAAGGCATTAATTCATCCCTTTTTGTGGCTGAGTAATATGATGTAGGTGTGCCATACGTTGTTAATCCACTTGTGAATTGAGGGGTGCTTAGGTTGATCCCACATCTTTGCAATTGTGAATTGTGCTGCAGTAAACATTCAAGTGCAGATGCCTTTTTGATAAAACAACTTCTCCTGTGGGTAGATACCCATATAGCAGGTCTGCTTGTAGCTCTTTGAGGAATCTCCATACTATTTTCCATAGAATTGGTACTAATTTTCAGTCCCACTGATGGTGTCTAAGGGTTCCTATCTGTCTGCATTCATGCCAACTTCTGTTATTTTTGGACATTTTTATAAATGCCATTCTAATAGGGATAAAGTGGAATCTCACTGTGGTTTTTATTAATAATTTGCATTTCTCTGATGATTAGCGGCATTGACCATTTTTTCATATGTTTATTGGCCATTTGTCTATCTTCTTTTGAAAGCTTCTGTTCATGTCTTTGCCCACTTTTTAATGATGTTGTTTTGTTTTCCCATGCTTATTTGTTTGAGTTCTTTGTAGATTATGGTTATTAGCCCTTTATTAGATGTATAGCTTATGAATATTTCCCTCTGTTCTGTAGATTATATGTTTGCTCTGTTGATTATTTCCTTACCTGTGCAAAACTTTTTAGTTTAATTAAATTCCATTTATTTGTTTTTGTTGTTGTAATTTCCACTGGGGTCTTAGTTATAAAATTCTTTGTGTAGGCTAATATGTGGAAGAGTTTTCCTACATTTTCTTCTAGAATTTTATAGATTCGTGTATGTAAATACAATCATGTACTTAAGTCTTTTATGCATTTTGAATTATTGTCATCTTACTTTATTTCAGCCACTCTAAGTATGGTACTGTGACTTTAATCTGCATTTTTCCACTAATATACAATAGGCTCTCCATATCCGCAGGTTTTACCTCAGCAGATGCAACCTACAATGTGGCAAAAATATTTGAATAAAAATAAATAACTATAAAATAATGTAAATATGAAATATAGTGTATCAACTATTTATATTATATTAGGTATTATAAGTTATCTAAAGATGATTTAAATTATATAGGAGTATGTGTTTGTCAGTTATATGAAAATACCGTTCCATTTTATAGAAGAACTTGAACCTCCAGGGATTTTTTTATCCCTGAGAGCTGGAGACTGTCCTGGATCAGTTACCTCAGATGCCAAAAAGAGTCTATACTAAGCATATGCTAACTGACCATTTTATTGTTTACGAAGTGATTTTATAAGTATATGAGTTCAGGCCAAGTGTGGTGGCTCATGCCTGTAATCTTAGGACTCTGAGAGGCCAAGGCGGGTGGATTGCCCTGAGTGTGGAGATTCAAGACCAGCCTGAGCCAGAATGAGACCCTGTCTCTACAAAGTAAAGCCGGGCGTTGTGGTGGGCACCTGTAGTCCCAGATACTCAGGAGGCTGAGGCAAGATAATCACTTAAGCCCAAGAGTTGGAGGTTGCTGTGAGCTATAATGCCACAGCACTCTACTGAGGGCTTCAAAGTAAGAGTCTATCTCAATAAAGTAAATAAATTAATAAGAAAAAAAAGAAAATTAAAAAAAATTCAAACTAAGGCAATTGAAAGCAAAATTCAGGGGAAAAAAAGCATATAAGTTCAGACAATTAATTTTGCTAACTCATTCTAGAAAAAGTGCTGCATACCGGGCAGCATCTGTGGCTCAAAGGAGTAGGGTGCTGGCCTCATATGCTGGAGGTGGCGGGTTCAAACCCAGCCCCTGCCAGAAACTGCAAAAAAAAAAGTGCTGCGTGCCGCATTGCTGAATATCACCATAGTCACCTTCGGAACACTGTCCTTGCACTTACTGCGAGCTTCAGAGGATTTTGGAGCTCTTTCTCTGGAATGGCCATCAGAGCTGTCATCCTCTGAGGATGACAATCAAGTTTGTGGACTTATTGTAGAAAAGGTGCTTGGATGTACAACAACAGTTCTGATGGCCATTCTAGAAAAAGAGTTCCAAAATTGCTTTGAAAGGTGTACTAGGCACCAGCGTTGGTGCTTAAATCCCAAGTGGTGCACCTGGAATGTGACCTAGAGGTATTCAGCAGTAAGGTCTGCAGGACTTTTTCTAGGATTTGTTCGAAAACTTATGTTAGACCTCATAGTTTTTGTGTAATTTCTTCAAGAAATTTTTATCTACCTCAAGTTCACTAACTTTTCCTCATGTTTCTTTGTAGCGATTTTACGTTTTCAATTCAAATAAGCAGAAGCAGAAGGCCTTTTAAATCTGTGACATGGACCCTGAACTTTTCATTTTCCAAGCCCCAGAATAGAAAATTTACTTACTGGAGATACAACTATCACTGGGCTTTGTGCTCAGAAAATAAACTGGTCAACTACTCAATAAAGCAACCCACGCTAATGTTTTGGTGCTTTTCATCCTCTTTTGGATACAGGGTTTTAGATTAAGCTTTAATTCAGCGAACAGTAAGTACTAAACACAGACTTTCTGGCTCCGTGTTGCTCCAGCAAAGAACCGCATTTAGAAGTGTTTGGCTTTTCCCAGTGCTCTTAATACATCACCATGAAGAAAAGCTTCAGAAAAGCTAGAGCATGTCCCTTCGGTAGCTCCCGTTCCCAGACAATGTTTATATACCAGATCTCAGTCCTGGGGATTCCAAATGTTGCCTGTGACTTGAAAGACAGGTTGATTACCAGTTTGCGGGAGCAAGTTGATAGGAATTGGTTATTGCTCTATCTACTGTAATATGAGACTATAAAATCATGTGCCGACCTGTTTAGAGTTTCAGCTCCAGATTGGAGAGGATCGTCGCCTTCTGTTGCTTTGCCTCTGCTCTCGTCCCTGCCGTGTGTGGACAATGGTTGTTTCAAACATCCTCCTCTACCGGCCCCTGCCATTATGTTCTGTCAGACAAATTTCTGTTTCTACCACAAGCAATGTGGAGAAAAAGGAAGTCCTTATTTTTACTCTCTCATTTATGTGTTTCTTTTTTCCTTCTTTTTCTCCTCAAGTGACATATTAGAAATACTTCTTCAAGACAAGCGGGCAAAAAAAATGTTTCTTTAAAAAATAAAAATGTTGATTAAGTTATAATCAAAGCTCATTACTTCCCACAAAAGAAAGGCATGTGGCATCCATGCGACGTTTCCTTTAAAATTATGAGTAATTTTTCATGCTTTTGCCTTCAACTTTAATACATATGTGGCACTTATATTTAAAAAAATCTCACCCAACTTAAAATATAACTTCTGAGGAGTATTTTTGTATGGGAAAAACTATAAAATATGGAACATTCCTGATGATTGCAACACACGTAACATGATTCCCTGCTGAGTTTGTGTAAATTCCACAAATCTTTCAGAGGTACCTGAGGAAAATTATATTTTCAGTTGTGTTCACTGTTTGGGAAGGGTTAGTTTGGAAAATTTCATTTGATCATTTTCTTTGTATAAATTAAGTAAAAGGTTAATCTGTGTTTGCTCCCATGTTGATACAGGAAGAATCTCACAAGCAAGTTGATTAAAAGCTACGTACTGTAACTATTATTAGATCACATTTTAGTCCAGGCACTTTTGTAGTGTATATTAAAATATATATTATTCACTTTCTAAAATTTGTTTTTACTGTATTACATTAAAACCCGAGAGTACGTTTTCTCCATGGAGCAACATGTGCAGAACATAGCAAAATGACTACGAGAGACAGTAGCTTGTTACATTGACTGTGCCAAAAACTGAAGTGCAAGTCCTCCAGGAGGCATTTAACATCCTGGACTTTGGGCTTACTGAATCATCACAGAGCAAGTCATTGATGAAGGCCGTGTCCTTGTTATCTTTTAAATGCTATTTACTAGCCACTCTGGAATATTTATCAGTCAGATGTTTCCATTTGTTTGGAAAAGAGAATGTGTTCCTTTAGTTAATTGAGAGTTGAAAAATAAATCCATTTCTTTTTTAATCTATAAATAGTATTTATTAAATGTACACCGTTCTTATAACCCCAGGTTTCTTCCCAAGAAAGCTCCAATCCTCCTCGTATTATATCCCAGGATTAAGAGCTGGAGGTTGTGGAAGTTGACTCCTCAGCATCTGTTTGATCCTGAAATAAAACCCTTCTTCCTAACCTTCCCCCTCCAGTGTGAGAACGCTCTGGGGCTGTCCCTGCTCTTCCTGGTCACCTTGCTTCCTGCCTTGTCAGCAGATGTGACCCTTAGGACTGCAGCCGCTTTCTTGCTATGAGATTTAGGATGAAGCTGCCAGATCAACCAGGACAGAGGGAAATATGCAGAGAGCTGGCTCCAGAGCTTTGCACGACTTTATTGAGGCCGTTGTGTTTCCAAGCGTCTTGTTTGGTAGACTATAAACATCCTCCTCATGGTTTCAGCCAGAATGAATTGAGGATCCCTTTCATACATCCCAGGACATCCCCCCAGCAAGATTAGTTAAATGTTTTATTGCAACTAACGTTGTGACATTTCCAATTGTTTGAAAAAATATTAAGTGGCTTTATTATGAAATTATCTTAAGAAGGAATGTTCATTCCTCAATATATAAAATGTCCAAGTTGATTAAGTCAAAGTCCTGTCTCCAGATAAAGCCCAGCATTCACCTCAATATGCATGTGGCACCTGTATGTGTTTCAATTCAGAAAACTGAAATTGTGTCTTATGAGAAATGTATTTGCATAGGAGAAAGCCATAAAATAAAAATCCTTCCCACTGATTAAAACACACTTAATGTGGTCCCTGCTGAACTTATGTAAATCCTACAAATTCCTCAGAGCAACCTGAGGGAAATTGTATTTTCAGCTGTTTTCACTGTCCAGGGGGAGTTCAAGTTGTAATTATACTTTTTATTTCCATGAATTAAAAAAAGAATATGGTTAGACCTTCTCTTCACAAAAAAATTAAAAATAATAAAAAATTTTAAAAATTAGCTGGACATGGTGGGTTATACCAATAGTCCCAGCTAACTGGGAGGCTGAGGCAAGAGGAACACTTGAGTCCAGGAGTTTGGGGCTGCAGGGAGCTGTGGGTGTCACTGCACTGTAGCTTGGGCAACAGAGAGTGACCTTGTCTCAAAAAAAGAACAATAGTTTATTTTGTGTTTGCTTCCCCATTGACACAGGTAGAATCTCTCTAGCTAGCTGTCGAGCTTTTATGAGGGCATTTTCCCCAATGTTCAGTATTTGAATGTTCAAACTATAAAATGTGTGTATCAGTGTATAAAAATAAGGAGGTTTGGGGACAGATGAGAGCAGCAGACATCATCTGATACAACAGGCTTAATTTTACTGCTTTTTGACTTTTTTCAGCCAACAGTTTGGGATATATTTTCTAGAAAAAGAAACTCTGGAAAAACTATTTTCCTATACACATTTCATCTTTCTGATCATTCAAATTCCTGATTATTAGAGCATCATTTCCTATATATTTAATAACTTATAGTAGATATTTTATTAATAGCATTTATTCTACCAATATTAAATCCAATTTCAAAGATATAAACAATATTAACAACACTATTTACACCCAACTTAGGGGAAAAATACTCTCATCTAAATTTTCATATGCTGCAAATGGAAAACAAAAAGCATGGTTATTTCTTTGTGGGTAAGCTGATTTCAAAGTTATTCTCATTTAATTCAATCACAGAGTTTCTGTTATTAGCAAGAATTATGCTTTGATTTCCACAGAATCTGATACACATTCTTTTGTATTTTATGTCATAGATAGTCCACACCCAGACCTCGTGTCTCTGACTTAGATCCTGACTCTTCAATTATCATTTTACTATCAACTCTAAAGTCTCAGGTTGTACCAACTATCCTCAGAGGAAAATAGAAGAAAATATTGCCCTTGCTGGGGAAATAAAACCCTGCACTAAGTAGAACTGACTTTCGATACATTATAAGCATGTACGTCCGTTGGAGCCATCAGTCATGTGCTAAGTTGTTGGGGAGAGGAATTGCAGAAGTTATATAAGGTTATGTTAACATTTCTCCCTTAAAAGCAGTTTATTCATACGACTGTGTCATTTGACATCAGAATAAAAGCAAGTTATGTGTTTTCTCCCTACAATACACTGACGTGAAATATCTAGCAATGATTTGCTGTTTTCTTATAGTCATAACTTGGCCAGTTTAAATCTCTTCCATAGACAGAAGTCCTGTATACAGGCTTTTTCCTTTCTTTTTCTTCACATGAGGTGGAGAGAGATGGTTCAAAAGCATCCTGTGCTTTAAAACATAGAAGGATGATGCTTCGAAACAACATCAGGGCACGTGCAGGTGGTGGGCTTGCTTCTGCTCTCAGCGTTCACGTCTCTCTTCCGAGACTAGCGCATCCTGGCTGGACTCTGGTAACACAAACCTCAGACAGTGATTTTCACCTGCAGCGAGGAGGGAAAGTCGTGTCTCTTCTCAGTCTGTGTAGGAGTGAGTCTTTAAATTATTCAAAGACGGTGCTTCTGGAACATTTGATCTACTGAATAATGAATAAAAATTTAGGAGTGTAATTTAACAGCCTTGTACGCTTATTTTGTTTTGTTTTCTAGAAACATAAATACACTAGTAATTACCCAGCCTATTGGGCTGCTAAAGCAACATTTTAAAGTTTAAAAGATGGGGAAGCTTGTTTCTTTTTGCATCACATTTATTAGGTTTCACATTAGCACCCAAAATGTACACCAGATTCCTGACATCTATGGCTGAAATATAAAACTTCAATCTTTCCCCCCCCCTACAATATTTTATTTTCTTGGTTGCTAGTGAGGTCATGAGAAATCATGGTGACCTTGACCCCGTCCTATTCTTAATGTATGTTATTTTCCAGCAGCCATGCATTCTCAGGAATAGACCATGAGGAAACAGCCTGTCTAAATTATAGTTAGAGGTCTCAAAACAGTTTTTTTTAAAAACCAGATCACCGTAGTCAAACTAGATATTTTTATAATCTTGTTTTATAGAATAAATGTGATCCGTAATCAATTGACAAAGGATAACCATGGGTTTTCCCAAAATTTTTGGAAAAGAACTTTCCAAAAAGTTCTAAAAGAACAAGACACACTCAGTTTCCAATAAGTTTCCAAATAATAAGACATGCTCAGTTGAAACTACTGAGCAGCAACTTGGAATGTGCGGTTCCCACTTGCAAAGGCGTCTAATCACAGAAATAGACACAAATGGGATATTTTTGTTATTAAAAGAGTAATTGTAATCTAGAAAATTATTGTGAAAGCACTGGCCTGAACCAATAGCTCCGTGATAATAGATACTTTTTTTTAAGTTACAAGTTTGGGGTGTTTTAGTATTTATTCAGTCCAGCTGGAAAGCAAGATGGCAGCTGACGTGCTGTCCTAGATACACAGGTGCAATGCTCGTGTGTTAGCATATAGTTAAAACGTTTTTCCTAATTTGTAGCTTAAAAATAGTAAAGAAGGACTGGAATAAATATTGGAATTAGTAATATCTCCTGAAATACAGACATACGGTAACCATAATTACAAATGTTGGCCTTGGGAGTGTGTATGTGGAATATGGGGTCAGCAGCTGAGATTTTAAAGTAATACTTTTTCCATTGTGAGGTATATATTTGTTTCCTAAAGAAAGGCAGAATGGCATATGTGTATAGTCTCATAACTGGGAAAATAAATAGGTGTATATTTCTTTTAAATTTTTAATTCAATTTAAACTTGATTTTCTTATTTAGTCATTTTCAATTTCCTCAAGAAGAGTGAATTGCTCTTTATAATTGTATTTATACTGCAATGGGAGCCTTGCTAATCATCATTGCTTATAACCTTTCTTATTCTGGAAGTAGACGACTTGGATTCAAATTCTAGAATGACAGTACTAGTTGTTTAACTTCAGTAAGGTATGCAATATCTGCACCTCATCTTCTTCATCTGACAATGGTGAAAATGGTAACAACTACCTCATCAGATTCTGTAATGACCACAGGTAATTAATGTGTGCCAAGCACTTCACACTGTCTAGCACATATGGACATTAGTTATTTTTGTTAGTGATGTTATCAGTACACATCACAGTATATGTATTAATGATTATATATTAATATATAATACAACATAATTACATATTAATAATGCTTATATTGTGATATAATTTTTTAAGGCATCAAACATTAATGTCATAATTCTCTTACTCGTATGAATTTTCAAATTGTATACTTATTTAAATATAGATTTTATGTCACTTGTCACTTGTCACTTGTGTGCATAAATAAAAGGAAAACATAAAAAAAAATTGATCAAGGTATTCCTTTAAGAACTTCATTTTAGAGTCTAATTCATTGGTATAGTTTTTAATTCAAAGTCCTTGGTGCCCACATTTTTCCACAAATTATTTTTCTCTGTGCTATAAAGAGCTAAAAGGATAGAGCTTTTCTCATTAAAAAAGATCTTTCTGGAATTTTCTGATGCGGAGCTACCAAGACACTGAGCCGCTTGGTAGAGATGGTCAGAGATCCTCTATCTCACCAAACTTTGACTTAGCTTTCTATCAACTCCCCTGACATTGATCCAGGGTTCTGAGAATGCTCAGCCAGAGCACCGAGGAAAATCTCGTTCTTAGGAATTGCTTTGCAGGTTAAAACTAAACACAGAAGCAACTTTTAGTGGCCCGTAGTAATTTTTAGCTTCACAATGGTATGCTGCTTTTATAATTTATACTCATGACCTTGATCTTTGCAACAGATAATTTTAAAGCATGTCAAAAACTGGATACATCAGAATTGTCTCTAGTTTTTTTCCCCCAGATTGAAATCACTTTAGAAATGAAATAGTTTTTTTTTTGTCAAAGTAGCTAGGAAATTTCTAAGACATTAATGTTTAATGCCTTAAAAATGGTTCTAGGTTATGCATGAGTCAGTCAGGCCAGTCTTTCCTTGCTGTGGATTTCTTAACCTCTACTGGGGAGAATTTGACATTTTTGGTGCCTTCATTCATATCAGATGCCATATGGTATGTAATCTTTTTGCAATACCTTTGTAACAAAAAACAACTCTTATAGTCAGGTGCCACACAATAATATTTCAGTCAATGATGGACCACATGTAGAGTGATGGTTTTATAAGATTATAATACTCTGTTTTTACTATACGTTTTCTATGTTTTGACATGTCTAGATACACAAATACTTACCACTGAGTTACAGTTGCCTACCATGCTCAATGCAGTACGGTGTGCAGGCCTGCAGCCTGGGAACACTCGCCCCTACCATACAGCCCCGGTGAGTAGTTACACCATCTGGGTTTGTGTGAGTGCCCTCGGTGATGTCCAGACAAAGACACTCAGTCACACCTCTCAGGATGCAGCCCCCTTTTAAAGAAAAGTATGGCTGTACCTGAAAATATCTTCTTTGGTTTGTTAAAGTAGTGGGTTTTTGCCTCACAAACCAATGTACCATTCTGGTCATCACTTTAGATGATAAACATTCAACAAATTCATTGCTTTTAAGCTTTGATTAGATTCTGCTCTATTTTATGTCTTTTAATTCAGTGTTGAATGTTAGTATATTTTAACATAATAAATGTCAATTAAGCTAAACATATGCACAATGAATCATGCATATTTCTCAAAGCTAGTGACAAGTGTAACATCTGTTCTCAAATTTTTACACTCATGTGCATTGAGAAATACTTCATGATAGCTGTATAGCTGACAGTAAATTTTAGACACATTGACTGGAAGATACACTCAATTACAGAGATGTTAAATGTCGAAATTGCCCCTTAAAACAGACAAAACATAAACTCATGTAAAACTGTATGTTTTAAGATCAGAAATTGGCAATTTCCAGCTGGTGATTCACTCCTGGCTCAGAAACAGATTATCAATGTGACTACACATGAGAAAATCATAATGGCTTTCATGACAGTTCAGTCCAGGATTTTTAAAGTTCATGAACTTTTAGTATGACATTGGAGCTATAGGCATGACTTTATTGACTCAACATTTTTCTACTTATCCTAAAATAGTAATTGTAAAATTCACAGAGGTAAGGTATTATCACTGAAAAATATCTACGGTAGCAACATGAAGCTCACGCATTTACCATCTTTATGTATCCAAAACAAAAATCCTGTGGGGGTGGTGGTATTTTCACTGAGACAAGATGAGATTTAGACCTTTAGGGAAGATATTTTTAAAGAAAGTCCATTGTCTTAGTTGTCTTGTATGCTGCTATAACAAAATACCACAGACGGGACTATTTACAAGCAATTGAAATTTATTTCTCCTAATTCTGAAGGCTGGGGAGTTCAAGATCAAGGTCGTAGTGGTAGATTTGATGTTTAGAAAGGGCTGCTCTCTGCTTCCACGATGGCGCATCCTCTAGGGGGGATGAACCTGTGTCTTCACACAGCAGATGAAAGAGAAGGAAGGAGCCACCCCAATCCTTTTACAAGGCACTATGCCCAACATGGGCTCCTGTCTCACGACTTACTCACCTTCTAAATGCCTCCTTCTTATTACTCTCACATGCGCAATTAAGGTTCAACATGTGAATTTTGAAGTACACATTTAATGCACAGCAGACGTCAAAAACTTAAGAAGGATAATGGATCACTTCCTGAGAAGTCTAAAAAACAGTTAGCTATCAATAGCAATGTTAATCGATTAGATGCAAGCACTCCACATTGTATATCAAATCTGCACATTGTAGCCCAGAAAGGATTAATGTACCCAGTTAGGATTTAACAAAGAATTGAAAAAAAAAAAAAATAATTACAATCCCTACACTATTATTTTTTTCCTTAGTGTAATTCATTTTTGAAGAAAGTATATTTTGATTTCCAATAAAGGAAAGCTAAAGGATATATAGTATTTCGTAGACCTGTAACATTGTCTACACACATGATTTCCTGACAGGGTAGCTCAATAGTTAGATTAAATCCCTAATGAAGATCATAAAATGTCAACTACACAAGAAGTATCTAAAGGATGTCCAAATTGTTTTTTCCCTCTGGCCACACTGGAAGAGTAAGAGTTGTCTTGGGCCACACATTAGTTACTAACTAAACACTGATGAAAGCTGATTGGTGTACTTTTCCTGATATCTGACACCACATACAAGTCAAAAAAAGTTTTCACAAAATCAGCCTGCGGCCCACATGGCTGTGGGTTGGACACCCCTGAGCAAACTGTTAATGAGAACAGTTACAGTCTCTATCTTGAACATTAGGTGTTTATGACCATTACAATAAATTTTTGCTTAAAAATACATTATAAAATAATTTTAACCAACTTGATTATGGCAGTTAGATGGACATATTTGACATATGAATTAATCAGAAACCAGGTTACCTAAGTGTTTCAGTGTTTTGTCCCATATGTGTGTGAACAAATGGGTATGTTTTCTTTTGTCAGAAAGAATTTGAAATATATTTCTCCCTAAAGACACAAAAAATGCATTTTCATATGTGGATACTAGAAAGTACCATTGCTATTAAATCTACTGTATCTACTGATAGTCCACTAGAAATCAAAATGCATTTTTTTGGAAACTTTTTTTTTTTTTTTTTGGTTGCAGTTTTTGGCCAGGGCTGGGTTTGAAACCCGCCACCTCCAGTATATGGGGCTGGCGCCCTATTCCTTGAGCCACAGGTACTACCCCAAGGTGCATTGAAAATAAAGCTATGTCAAAGTGAACTATGCTCTTTTATTACTTTTATCAGGTTTAAAAAAGTGATTCAGTTATTATTTTTCAGATTGGAATAAAAAGTTTTAGATCACAGAGCATGATGTAAAATTATTCAGTAAGGTCATCTTATTAACTTCTAATGAGTGTTGCTCGTAATTGAATAGGTAGATAAATTCAAAAATATTTGGTGTGTATTTTAGGTTTGAGAAAACTAGCAAATAAGCCAATGTTGTGGGAATTAAGGCTTTCACTGCAAGGGGAGGGAGAGAGAAATGCAGACATGAAGAGACAAAACTCAGCAGTGACGCAGACGCGCTTAGTACGGTGTTAGACAGTGAACGTCTTAACCCAGGGGTATCTAGCAAAGAACGCAGGAGTGATTTCACACCAGAAAAGAATTCAGTGAAATTCTCCTAGTAACAAAGTAGATTAAAAAGAAAAATCACATCCTCATCCTTTCCTCAGGCTGATCAATCCACGTGTGGGCCAAATTTAGCCCACTACTTGCTTCTGTAAATAAATATTAACACAGCCACGTGCACAGGGTTACTAAGGTTTGCACTGTTTTTGGGTTGCAGTAGCAGTGGTTATTTGTCACATCAGAGACTACGTGCCCTGGAAGCATTAACATATTTTGTATCTGGACCTTTACAAAAAAGTTTGCTGGCCACGTGGGGTGGCTCATGCCTATAGTTCTAGCACTTTGGGAGGCTGAGGTGAGAGGATCTTTTGACCCCAGAGTTCAAGACCAACCAAAGCAACATAAAACGACCCTGTCTTTACAAAAAAATAAAAAATGGAAAGTTAGGCAAATGTGCTGGTGCACTCCCACAGTCGCAGATACTTAGGAGGCTGAGGCAGGAGGATCCTGAGAATCCATGAGTCTCCACAAAGCAGGACACCATCCGATCAAAAAGTAAAAAAAAGAGAAGGTTATAGATTCCTGATCTAAAGAAATGTGGAAAATGCTGTTGGCAAAATGAATGGCTATTTATAATAAAATAAAACTCAGTATCTGGATGTAAAAAGGAAGAACTGGTTCTGTTAACATGTGAACTTTGAAAATGTCGTGAGTAAAATTACACGATTGATTTTAAAAACATGCCAATTAATCAACACCACAGTCTGGAGCAGAGTATGTAATACTGCTGTTTAATACGAGACTTGGCAGTGTGTGTGTGAATAAGTATGTGAAAATGCCAAAAATGACAATTACTGGGTAATATCTTTAGAGATTGTTATCATATTTTTACTATTACTATAATACATTTTATAATATTTTATGTTTGGAAAACCAACAGAAACTGTCCTTTTTATAATACAAACCTATGAAGTTGAAGTATGACAAAATCTTCTTGGACTATGAGATACTCACAATAGCACCTTTGTGAGTAGGTTAGCAGCAGACAAATAATTTGCAGTGGGTGTGACTTATTAGCATGTAGAGAGTTTGACGTCTGAATTTATCAGAAGTGAGACAGATTTTAAAAGGCTAAGAGCACTTTTAGAGAATGATTCGATATTATATTTCTAAAGATTAGAATGAAAATCTCTATTTAATAAGATTCCTGGACTCTGACATTTATTTACTCCATTTACTTATATTCAACACAACGTCATATTAATTAAATGAAAAAATTTGAGCATCTATTGAAGTTTACTGTGACTGGATTTAAATAAACATCTTGAAAGAAGAGCTTATGTAAGAGTCTACATTACACTGGATAAAGCGTGAGATTGCATGGGGACTTGGGGATTATAAAGATAAAACCAAAAATAGCTTTGAACTTTTCTTGCTGAAAAAGAAAATAAAGAGAAGAGAACATGAGAACATGGAAAAATAAAGTCTCTTGGCTCAGTCCCTGTAGCTCAGCGGCTAGGGTGCCAGCCATGTACACTGGACCTGGCGGGTTCGAACTCAGCTGGGGCCTGCCAAACAACAATGACAACTACAAAAAAAAAAAAATAAATAAAATAAAATTAAAAAAAAAAAGAAGTAGCCAGGCATTGGGCTGCAGTCCCAGCTACTTGGGAGGCTGAGGCAAGAGAATCCCTGAAGCCCAAGAATTTGAGATCACCTGTGACGCCACAGCAGTCTACCCAGGGTTGAGATTCTATCTAAAAGAAAAAAAAAAAAAAAAGAAAAAGAAAGTCTCATTTTCTTAACTGGTTACATTTATATACGAGGAAAAATGATATAGGTGACTTGACAAGTGAACCCCCCATCTCCCAAAGCCCAGTCCTAGGCAACCAGTAATCTACTTGTTAGTCCATAGGTCAGCCCACCTGGACATTATACACAGATCAAGGGTACCAGCACTTTCCCGAGTGACCAGCTTCCCTCCTTCACATGACGCCTTCCGTGTTTATCCACGCTGTAGCATGCATACTACATCATTTATTTTTATTGCCAAATAATATTTTATTGTATACATATAGCACATTTTGTTTATCCATTCCTTAGCTGAAGAACATTTGAATTGTTTCTACTTTCTTGACTTTTAGAGAAAATGCTGCTATGAATATTTGTGTGTAAGTTTTTTTAAGGACTTGTTTTCATTTTTTCTTTTGGGCATATACCTAGAAGTTATACTATTGAATCCAAATAACTTACTGTTTAGCCAGTTTGTGATGAGAGGTTGGACCCGAGCCCACACTTTTGCTCTGCAGTGAAGAACGTGTGTATGCAGCTGGGGAACACTCTGCTCCTGAGCGCACTTGGGTGCACCTGCGTGCATGCAGCCTCGCACACATGGCCTTCCTAGTCCCCAATGATGACGTGATCTCAGCCGGGTTCTTCTCAGCTGTCACTTCCCCTGTTTAATCTCAGGTATGATTTTGGCTGCTTTTCCATTTCATGCACTAGTACCACAATTACCCTTGTAATTGTTCTCCCATTGTCTTTCGTGTTGCCCATTAGGTATGAAATCCCCCTGCTTCTTCCCAGATAAGTTCAGTTCCTCAAACAGCTGTGGATTTCTTCTTCCTCAAGTCATGCTTTTTCATGTGGACACCTCTGCAGGAGCTGAGCTGGGGTATTGGCCAGCGATTTCTAGAGTGACACTCCTGCCGTGCATAGGTACTAAGTGGTCAGCGTCCCCTCATAAGCATGGCTTGTTCTCAGGACAGGATCTGCACTGTACTTAGGAGCTGGGCTTTGGGAGACTGAGGACCCTGTGGGGAGCTCTAGCCTTAGGCTACACCTGAGTAGAGCTCTCATTCTAAAAGCAGGTCCTGGTGGGGAATGGAACCTCGGGCTTTTGGGTTATACCCAACCAGAAGTGAGTCTCTGCAATACAGTGTTGAGGTGAATGAAAAAAGCCAGGCCCCCACACCCATCTCTGGGTGCAA
Organism: Loris lydekkerianus; assembly: GCA_963574355.1. Classification (NCBI taxonomy): domain Eukaryota; kingdom Metazoa; phylum Chordata; class Mammalia; order Primates; family Lorisidae; genus Loris; species Loris lydekkerianus. Next base: position 29,759 of record CAUYPK010166272.1, on the reverse strand, counting down.
GAACAGCTCTAAATTGGAATCTGGGAGGTAAGGGAGACCTGGAAACTTTGGCCATGTGATCTGGAGTCAAGAAATCAAGGGACAGCTTTTCTAATATAGAACTGTGGAGTGCAGTTAAGGGACAGGGGGTGGATTAAACACCAGACTGTCACATATTTAATTGCTTTTTTAAAAAATGAATGTTTATTCATTTGTTGTGTGTCCTTAGGTTAATTTCTTAAGGTTTTAATTAATTATTTTCCATAATTTCTGTGAACCATTTGGTAAGAGTTGGTTGTAAGACTTTTTCTAAACATCCTTTATCAAGTGGAGAAAACTCTAGTTTATTCCTAGTTTGGTGATAATTTTTACTAGGTACAAATATTAGATTTTGTGTAAATTTTATTGAAATATACTTCACATACCATACAATTGACCCATTTAAAGCATGTGAGTCAATAGCTTCGAGTGTGTTCATGGCTTTCAACTGTCACCGCATACATTTTAGGACATTTTCATCTCGTAATTAAAACCTGTATCTTTCTTTTTTCCCTTTCATGTTTCCCATGCCACAGCCCTAAGCTAATAATAACTTGTCTTCGGTCTTTATTTCTTAAAAAGAGTCACATGCAATCTGTTCTGACTGGCTTCTTTCACTCAGCTTTACATTTTTAATGTTCACCTGCATAGTTCTGGATATCGGCACTTCATTGTATGACCAAACAATATTTTATTCCAGAAATATACCACATTTTTGTCTATTTTTTTATCACTTGGAAATTTGGGTTATTTTTATCTTTTGGATATTATAAAAGCTTTGATGAGTATTTCGTATAAATTTCTATCAGACATATGTTTTTATTTTTATCAGGTACACACCTAGGAAAGGAATTGTCAAGTCAAATGGTAACTCTGTTTTTAACTTTTCCTACCATTTTACATTACTACCAGCAGTGTAGGAGGGGTCCAAATTTCTCAGATTCTCATCAACACTTGTCATTTTCTGAGTTTTATGAATATATCCCTCCTACCGAGAGACAAGTGGTATCTCATCATGATTTTGATTTGATTATCCCTTAGCAGTGATGTTCAGCATATTTCCATGAGCTTAGTGGCCATTTGTGTGTCTTATTTACAAAAATATCTATTTAAATCCTTTGTGCTTTCAATTTTTTTAAAGATATGTATGTCATTGAGTTGTAGGAGCTCCTTGTATATATTTTGGACACATGTAAAAATGTCCAAAATACACATTTTCTATATGTGGCATATATATCTTTATTGTTTTTCTATTCCTTCATTTCTACTTTACATAAGTGAGAATTAATGTAACATTTTAAATTTCTTAAATGTATTTTTAACTATAATGCACTGAGTTATTCTTTTCCTTATGGTTCTAAATATTGTCACATTAACTTAGTAAAATATACTTTATGTTTATGCAACATTAATTTCAATTATATATAGACATTATTTCTATACAGTTCAATTTCTCTTTCCCTTTCTTGTGAATACATAAGTTACAAACTCAACAATACATAGTTATAGTTATTACCACACACAATTTTATGTCTTTTAGGAAGCTGAGAGAAGAGAGTAAATACATTTATTTATAATTTTCTTATATTACCATTCTTATTTCCATTTCTGCTTTTATTTATGTATTCCAATGACTTTACATTACTATCTGGGGTCATTTCTGTAAAGTAACATAGCTTTACTCTCCCCTTTATGTGGTTTTTTATTAGTCTGGGACATTTGCTTTTGGCCTGAGAAATTCTCTTCAGTATATGGTATAAGGTTCCTCCAGCAATGAATTATTTATTTTTACACTTTATATAGGTGACTATCTCTATTTCATTTTGATGTATAAGACATAGCTTTGCTGGAAATCTAATTTGCTTTACTGAACTGTGCCCCTCAAATATAAATTTCAAAATCTATACTCTGAAACCCTCACCCAATGTTTCAGTTTATGGAGAAGGGGTCTGTAGGAGGTAACGGAAGTTAAATGAGATAAAAAAGGTGGGGTCATGGTCTGGTAAGAACAGTACTTATAAGAAGAGAAGGAGCTCTTTTTCTCAACCTCTCTCTTCCTCTCTTCTTGCCTTTCTTTTCATGTATGTGTGTGAGTGTGTGCATGTGCGGGCAATAAATAAAGGCCAGGGTGCAGCAGACCATGTAGCTTTAAGGAAAGAAGTGAGTGTTATGCTCGGAACACTCCGTAAATATAAGAAGCACCTGTAACATCTTGGTACTATGACACCTTGATGATAAGGGTGTAGGGAAGGGATCGGCGCTCCTAACATGAGAGCACACGAGACGAGAACATCAGTGCTTGGCAGTCTCCACACTGGTGGTGCAAGTAGCCGTGGGATCACGTCTATAGGTAGCTGCAGGAGCGGGCAGTAGGAGCGAGTGCATTCTTTCATGGACCTGCTCGCTCTCACTCCTTTGCTTCTCCTGCCCACAGGGCAGCTGCCCGGTGTCTTTTCAAGAAGACAGCTAAGATTCACTTTTCTATGAAGACTGCTCTTCTCCCTCTAAGATTGTTTCTCTCTTTCTCTGTCCCTTCTGTTAAGGCGAATAGCCTCAAGCACCTAAGGGTAATTGTTCTGGAGGAAGATAAAAGCTTAGTAGTCTGTGTCTGGACCATAGAAAAGCCTGGCCAGAGACCTGGCCAGTCCTGGCCTCAACACTAGGGAAAGCCGTACCCAGAAGGGTAGCTGTCTGTAAGCCAGAAAATGAGCTCTTAGCAGAAACTGAGTCAGCTGGAAACATAAACTTGGACATTCAGTCTCTACAACTGTGAGAAAATAAATTCCTGTGGTTAAGCCACCTAGTCTGCAGTGTTTTGTTATGGCAGCCCAACAGCCTAATACAGATTATCCTAGCGTCCCATCTCTCCCTCCATGATAAACAGCCAGCTGTCAATTTTATTAACATTTTCTGCAAAGTGACACGTACTTTTTCTTCTTGCTGTTTTCAAGAAGTTTGGCTTACCACCAGCTTTCGTTATCTTTATTACAACATGTTTGTTTTCAAATATTTTTGTATTTCTCCTGCTTGGAGTTCTTTGAGCTTCTTGAATATGTAGATTAAAGTTTTCATTCAAATTTTGTGGGTGAATGCTAGAGTATGCTGTCATTCCCCCATGAAATCTCCAGTGGGTTATGGCCTCAAGTTTCAGGTCCGCCCTTGCAATGCATGACTATGCTGGCGAAGGGGGGTTGGAATGTCCAGCAGATTAGATAATAGTCTCGGAGATGTCTAGTTAAAGATTGACAACTTAGAGACAAGAATATAAATAAAAGTAGAAAGTTAAAAATAAAACTGGAAATTCATAGTTGCCCCTTCAGATACCCTGCATCCCCAGGCACCTTGGCTTGAAGGCTGTGACTTTGTTTCTCTATCTTCCCCCCCCCCCCAGTAGTCTTTGATTTATAGCTTAGCACTTCCCTGTTCTTCAACCTGACAACTTTCTTCCCTAAACAATGAACTCCTTCTTTAACTGAAGGAGGAAGCTGTTACCTTTTCACTTTTCAGCTTGTGAATACATGCCGCCAATTTTCTAAATAAATACAGCCCTAAGTCCTGGGCTCGGGATGGTGCCTGTTGGCCTCACCAGAGACTGGCCTGGTGTCATCTTTCGTAGGTCAGGACATTCCGTGTGTGTGTATTTGTCTCAGCCCTTGTCTTCCTCTATCTGACAGACCCTGGATAGTTGGGTAAAGAGGAACCCCCAGGAGACTGTGTTGTGGCTTGGTTCCTGGGTTGCTGCAAAATTTAGGAAGTTTTTAGATAGAGTCCTTTCCTTGAATATTTTTTGACAACTTTTTCTCTTCTTTTTCTGATATTCACATGGCACATATGTTGTTTCATTGGTGTATTTATGGGTCCCACTATTCTCTGAGATTCTGTTCATTTCTTTCTTTTTAACCTATGTTATTCAGATTCCATAATTTTGTTAATTTATCTTTAAGTTCACCAATTTTTATTATTTCCAGTTTAAATCTTCTGCTGATACCCTTAGTAAATTTTTATTTCATTTACTGTAATTTTCAGTTGTAGAATTTCAATTAGGTTCATATAAAGATCTGATAATTAAGTTCATCAACTTGCCACTGTGCACTGACATTGGCAGCACTGTACAAACAACTCGGTAAGATTTTAGAACCTTGATATATCAGTGTCTGTCAGCTGTGATTATGTCAACATGTGGCAGTGTCTTGCTGAGTGGCACTCATTATTGTTCCAGTGTTTTTTTTTTTTGTTTGTTTTTTTTTTGTTCCAGTGTGTTTTTCATGCTGTTGTGAGAATGTCAGGGCTTGAATTACAACATTGAACAACATTACATTTCTTATTAACTTTGGCAAGAGTGAAAGTGAAATCAGGGACATGTTAGTACAAGTTTATGGGGATAATGCTATGAAGAAAATGGCAGTGTACAGATGGATTAAACATTTTTCTGAAGTGAGATAAAGTGTCACAGATGAAAAGAGGTCAGGATGGCCAGTAAGGAACAGAACTGTCAAAAAAATTGCAAAATCTCATTAAATTGTGCATCAAAATCATTGGCTGACTGTGAGAAGCATAGCAGACCACATAAATATTAATAGAGAAATAGGAAAATCTTGGCATAAGAAAGTTGTGTGAAAACATGAGCTCTTGCATCACAACCATGTAACACCTCACACAGCACTGTCTGTGAGGGAGTTTTTAGCCAGCAAACAAATAACTGTATTGGAACACCCACCCTACTCACCTAATCTGGGCTCTAACAACTTTTTTCTTTACCCAAAGATAAAGAAAATATTGAATGGAAGACATTTTGATGACATTCATTACATCAAGGATTAGATAATGATAGCTCTGATGGCCCTTCAACAAAAAGAGTTCCAAAATCGCTTTGAAGGTGGTGGCATCAGTGCATAGCTTCACCATAAAGTAATAAGGGGAGTACTTCAAAGGTGACTGTAATGGTGTTCAGCAATGAGGCATGTAGTTTTTCTAGGATGAGTTCACAAACTTAATTTTCAGACCTTGTATATAAAGACTGTCTGGAAAATATCCAGGCAGATACGTCTCTGTTTTTCATAATATGTGGCTGAATATTCCATGGCTGGAAACTTTCCAGACACACCTTATATAGTATTATAATATATCCTCTATCTATATGTATATAACTTCTATCTCCTTTTTATATTCTCTATTTGATGAGACACTATCACAAAAGCTCCCTTTTCTTCTTCAAGCACAGTTTCCTTTCATTGTTTGAATTTGTGAATATATATATACACATACACACACACACACACATACCTGTATAGATCATTGCTACTTTGAAGTATTTGTCTTCAAATTACAACCTCTGGCAGCTCTCACAGGCAGTTTCTGTTCTCTACTTTTTTCTCTATGTATGAATTATACTTCCCTGTTTTTCTGTATGTCTTATAATTGTTATAAAGGATTCTTAGTTTTAGATAAAATATAGTAGCAACTCTGGAAACTGTTCTTCATTTCCCCATTCAGGGCTTGTTACTGTTAATTGGATTTTCTTTGCCTGTTTACTTTCTTCATTGATTATTTTAGTGGACTCTACTCCCCCTGCTGTGTAGAGACTCCAATGTTGCCCCTCATATGATTAGCCTGACATGGAATTGGGTTTTGTGGAGTCCTCTTTGATTCTCTCTTTTCCCCACATTTAGCTGTTAAACTCTATCCATTTGGCAGGGTTATTGTATTGTTTTCAATAATGCTCTGGAGTATATATTGTTCCTCGGAATAATCTACCTACATCAAGGCTTCTTCACAGAGGTAGTGTTTGAAGTCATTTAAACTTTGTTCTGATCTTAAGAGGGCTCTTCTCAGCTGACTCCATATCTGGTTCTCTGTGGGAAACTTGCCTGTATTATTTTTTAATTTTATATCTCTAGTAAATCTATCATTCTTCTCTTAAATTGCTTTTCACTACAACTTCCATTGTTTCTGATATTATTTTAGGCTTGAACTTCCCCACATTCTGTTGCATATGAAATCACTTCTTTTTGGAAAAGCTTTGGCCTGCCTCCCCAGGACAAATTCCCTAAGCCTTCGTTTTTGAGCTAATGGGGGAGACAGGGGCATGAGTTTATCTGATTGGCACCCCTGTTTGTGAGTGAGATACTCAGTGGAGTGGGGTATGGAGGGCAGGAAGATGCAACTTCTAGTCTTGTAGGCTTGCTTCCTCCATTGCAGAATCTCTGCTTTACAAAAGAGCTTGTTCTCAGGTGATCGGGGTCACAGTTTTCTCTACAAAGGTAGAGTTTCAATTCAATGACTGTGGGCTGTGTGAAGGAGAGGAGACTTCCTACCTCTTAGCTCTACTCACCTGGAATTTAGCTTCTACAACAAATTGCTGAGGCAGAATGATAACTGCTGACATCCTGCCCCTCCTGGTAAGTAATAATATAACAATTAGGTTAAATTGTTTGTATTAATATTTGTTAGGTACAGTCCAAGAGGTAGTTGAGCCCTTCACCAAGGAGGTGTGCCATATACCCCTACACTGCTCCCTTTAGATGAGAGCTCATTAATCCTCCTCCCTCTCTCTTCCCCCACTTGAGTTTAATTGTGTTTTCTCTTGTGTGTGCATGTGGTTGCTCATCTGCTACTTTCATATTAGTACTGAGTACATTGGATACTTGCTTTTCCATTCTTGTAATACTTTACTAAGAATACAAAAGATGTAAAGTTTCTATCTTTTTATGGCTGAATAGTATTTCATGGTATACATATATCACAGTTTATTAATTCATTCATGAGTTGATAGGCACTTGGTTCTTTCCACATCTTCGCTATCATGAATTGAGCTGTGATAAACTATTCTAGTGCAAATGTCCTTATGGCAAAATAATTTTTTTTTTCTTCTGGGTAGATACCTAGTAATAGGATCATGGTATCAAATAGAAAATCTACTTTTAGCTCTTTAAGGATTCTCCATACTTCTTTCCATAGAGGTTGTATTAGTTTGTAATCCCACCAACTGTGTAAGATCAATTAACACTGGATAAAGATTTAAATTTAAGATATAAAATGATAAAAACTCTAAATGAAAGTGTGTGGAAAACTCTTGACAATAATAGCCTAAGAAAAGATTTTATGAAGAAGATCTTCTTGGCAATTGAAGCAAAATTAGAAATAAATAAATGGGGCTTGGCGCCTGTACCTCAGTGGTTAGGGCATCAGCCACATACACTAGGAGTTGGTAGGTTTGAACCCAGCCCAAGCAGGCTAAACAACAATAACAACTACCAAAAAAATAGCTGGGCATTGTGGCAGATGCCTATAGTCCCAGCTACTTGGGAGGCTGAGGCAAGAGAATAACTTAAGCCCAAGAGTTTGAGGTTGCTGTGAGCTGTGACATCACAGCACTCTACTGAGGGAAACACAATGAGACTGTCTCAAAGAATAAATAAATAAATGCATAAATAGGATATGATGAACTTAGAAAGCTTAAGCTAAGCTCACAACAACTAAAGCAAATAGACAACCTTCCAAAGGAAAGAAGATAATGGTATGCTACAAATCTGACAAAAGGCTGATGACTAGATCTATAGAGAACTCAAACTAATCAACAAGAAAAGAGTAAACAATCCTATTTATCAGTGGGCAAGAGACATGAGCAGAACTTCTCCAAAGAAGACAGTTGAATGGCCAACGAACACATAAAAAAATGCTCATTGTCCCTAATCATCAGAGAAATGCAAATCAAAGCCACCTTGAGATAACACTCAACCCTGGTGAGAATAGCCCCCATCACAAAGTCCCCAAGTTGCAGATGCCGGCATGGATGTGGAGAGAGGGAACACTTAGTCTTGTGTTCTTGAATAAATGTTTGTTCCCTTGCTGTATGACCTTAGGAAAATTTCCAGAGACATTAAGTTGCTTTACAGATATCTTTCAATAGTCCCTGCAGGTAATGTGTTTGTAGAACACTTAATGTTGCAAGGCAGGAAGTTCAGATCCTGTCAAATGTTTTTTCTTTGCCAAATGATATGATCAAATAATTTTCTTTCCTTAGCTTTTTGATGTAGTATATTACATTGGTTAATATTTTAATGCTGAACCAGCCTTGAAGACTTGATTAAATGCCACTTATGTGTCTACATTGTATATATACATATTATAAATGTTCCTATACATTGTTGGATTCAATTTGCTAATATTTTATAGAGAATTTTTGTGTTCAAGTTTATGACAGATATTAGTATCTTATATTTCCTTATTATAAGGGCCTTTTGTGGCATTAGTATTGGAGTAATGCCTGCCTCATAGAATAATTGAGGAAGTATTTCCTATGCTTTTATGTCTTGGAAAGGATTGGAGAGAATTACTGTTATTTCTTCTTCAAATATTGGCTAGAATTTTTCTTCTACTTGTTTGAAGTAAAATTTCTTTCATTTCTCTAGTTTTCTAATGTGGAAGCTTAGGTTATTAATTTATTGATTTTATATCCTTCTTTATTTCTCAAGTATACATGTAATGCTACAAATTTATCTCCAAGTATTTCTTTTTCTGCCTCCCACAAATTATAAGTCTTTTTATTATGATCTGAAGATCAACTCTATATAGTTTATATATTTTTAAAAAGTTAGGTTTTTTTGGTGGGGGGCAAGAATGTGGTCTATGTGGGCAACTGTGCAGAGAGTATGAACTCTATTGCTGGATGAAGCATTACACACGTGCCACTGAGATCCATTTGACTGATGGTGCTGTTGGGCACTGATTGTCAGGACTGGAAAGAAAAGTGTCACCCTCATGGCACAGTGAAGGGATTAACTCAAAATCAGTTTAAGCCCATGGTGCTTCAGCTCAATGAAGCAGCCACTGCCATGGGGGAGGCCGCTAACTTTGAAGAGGCTGATGTGAGCCTCTGGAAGACAAAACTCATATTTATGAGCAGAGTGGTAGGAACACCCGTAAAGTATCTGTGGGTCTTTATGAATGTTTTCAGACACACAAAGAAAGATGAAATCTGTGCAGATGGAAACAATGACGCCCTCCCAGCAACACCAAAAAGCTGAGCAAGGTGAAACTCACGTGGGTGAGTCAGAAAGGAGGCTGCCGACTGAGGAAATGAAATAATGGACCCTAGGACGGGCGTCTCAGGACTTTTGCAGTGACCCACATATCCAGTGACGATAAGGACAACAACGATGAAAACGAGCAAAAGAAGGAGAAATAAAAGAAAGACAGAAACTGAGATATAAAGAAGGGAACGAAAACTAAACAGAGACTCACAACTTGGCCCAGCTGACACCTGGGAATTCACTAAAGTACTTTTTATAACAAAGGATAAAAGAGCATGGATCAGCTTCTGCATCCCTGCAACATAAGTTCCAAATTCACTGTTACTATCGAATGAAATGTGCCAACCGTCAGAGCTTCATAGTCGTAATTTTCATGTTCTGGGGGTCAAATTACCAGTGTTCCAGGCAATTCTATATATTTGACTAAAGTATTTCCTATATTCTTAAGAGACTTTACAAATATAAAATAGATCACAAAGGTGAGGTACATGTGCCTCACCTTAACCACAGCTACCATCGCCTCGCCCAAATCCCACATGATCAGAGAACCCATCACCCTGAAATATCTGAGTGGCAAGGCCATTAGGATCAAATGAACATTAAGTTTAATTTAATTTTAATTTGATCCTTGGGATTTTCAAATTGTCTTGGTAACTTTGGACTCCATGGACCTTTTCTCAGTTAACACACTTGATATGGACCAATGTACATTACAACAGGGGTTTCAAGGTTCAAAACCACCACAAAACCTAGTTAGGAACATAAAAAAGTTTTCTTTTTCTTTTCTTTTTTTCTTTTTTCTTTTCTTCTTTTTTTTTTTTTTTTAACAATTTGACTTGTTCTTTAAGCTGGAAAGAAAAAGTGGCTCCTCATAGGGGACCCTGCAAGGCTGGTGCTGTGGCACACTGAGACCCCTGCACACAATATTTTAAAATTGTCTTAATATCTGTTGCAGAACCAGCAGGCTGGTTATGATCTCAGATTTTCTTTTTTTCTGCCAGTCTTTTATTTGTCCTTCCCATTCAAATGATTATTTTTCTCAATATAGAATTATAGGGGCTTTTTTTTCTTTCAACACTTTAAATATTTTACTGCACTCTCTTCTTGCTTAGTTTCTGACTGAAAGTCTATTACAATTTTTGTCTTTGCTCTGTAAATAATTGATTAGGGATAAAAAGTTGGTACAGGGAAGTCAGAGAAAACTCTCTGGCCTCCTGGATAGGAAAGTTAAAAAGGGTCCAGCAGAAAAGAGTTGTTTTTCTTTTCTTTTCTTTCTTTCTTTTTTTTTTTACTTTTTTTTTACTTTTTCTCACTTTATCATCCTCAGTAGAGTGCCCTGGCATCACAGCTCACAGCAACCTCTAACTCTTGGGCTTATGTGATTCTCTTGCCTCAGCTTCCTGAGTAGCTGGGACTATAGGCACCTGCCACAACACCCAGCTATTTTTATTTTTATTTTTTTGGTTGTTGCAATTTGGCCAGGGCTGGGTTCGAACATGCCACCCTCGGGATATGGGGCCAGTGCTCTACTCGTTGAGCCACAGGTGCGGCCCAGCAAATGAGTTTTGGAAACCTTGTGACTCAATTGATGGAGTGTGACCTGTTTGTCACAAAATGCAGTTTTTAGCTTGTGACGTAAAGTGAAATAATGGTCATAGTCACAAAACAGTGCCCACAGCAAAGGTCACAAACATCACGAGACTAAAGACACTACCATACAAACGTCAGGAAAATAGCAGGCAGCAATTATGGCCAAAAAGAAAAGAAAAATCAGTGTATGTGGCACCTGAGGTCATAAGTGTGCTGTAACTTTAAATCGCCGGCTCGTGGGTGGTCAGATGAAGAATTGAAACACACCAGCAGCAAACAACAAACAGACTAGCATGGGCGGATAAATCCTGGCCTAGGAATAATCCCCTGTTTAGGAATGAACCCTCGTTTAGGAATAAATCCTGGTTTAAGCCCAGTCCTTGGAACAGGAGAAACCGTCCCCCTGAGGAAAGCAGCACAGGGAAAAGCCTCTGCGGCACCTACTGCTGCCGGCCACCTGCCTTTGGAGAAGCCCCTTCAACGCACACCCGGGAGGACCCGGCCAGAGTCTCTCCACTGGAAATGCTCTTCCCAGTGAACAGGACAACCAGGATGAAATAGAGATGCACACAATGTCAACACACTCAGAGTTTATTGAAAGACCAAGGAAAGGTCTGCAAGGTCCAGACAAAGCCCAATAGTTAGAGAGGTGGAGGGGTTAGCTCAGCACCCCTGCTCAAGCTCTTACCTCTCATATATCCCGGGGACCACATTCATCAATTGTGACATACTTTTATCTCTAATTTTCATCTTTTTTTTCTTCTTAACGATTTTTTAAATTAAATCCTAACTGTGTACAGTAATGCATTTGTGGGGTGCAATGTGCTGATTTCATATACGATTGGTTAACTGCTCCCTGTGGAGTGGTCAGTACCTACGTCCTCTGATCTGGGGGTCCGCCAGCCTGCCTTTAGGTAAGTTCCTCCCTGTGCTGAAATCCGGTTTCCTTTTGTTTCTTTTTAACCGTTTCCATCAGGGCTGCTTCCTGCTTTTCAGAGATCCCCCTTCAAGGTTGTCTGTGACCAATGACAAGTGGCCAGATGCCAAAGGACCTAGGGGGAGCAGTGAAAAGTGTTCTGGATAATAGCAGGGGACTAAGATAAGACACTTGGAGGTGTGCTCTGTCTTTGTGTGGCGTCTCCTCTCCCTGGGAGTGGGACCCTTTCCCAGTCTCTCTAGAGAGGTCTATGCTTATGATTTACTTTAAATAAATGGTACTTTCCCCTTTATTTTAAGTGAACTTTGCGTCTCTTCTACTGCAGTGGAGTCTTGACTGCTCGTTTCTGCCTCCCATGTACCTTTCACTTTCACTTGGCTGCACTTTCTGGTTCTGCTGAGTGACAGGACAAAGTCTAATGGACAGCTCCATGGTCTCAGAGACCCCTGACACTTTTCCGTATTTACCTTGGAGTCACCAGAAATTTGTCCTTGGAGACAGTTGGCTCCCACAGCTCTTTCAGGAGTAATTTGTTGTTGTTAAATTGGATTCCTGTTGGTGTGATGGTAAAGTGTCAGGGTGGGAACGTGTTTTGAAATCTCTTGATTAAATCTTAGTCTTATATTGGGCCTGGAACTCAGAAGGTTGTCCTTCAAAAGTGTTTCCCCAGATGTAACGAGTTCTTCATTGCTTTTTATTTGTTTCTCTTCTTAAGTGAGGTGAAAGCACAGTAGATACAAAGGGAAAGTCATGTCTTTTCTCCAGTTGGGAAAAGATTCTGGGAAAGCCTCCTCCCTCCCTGATCCCATGCTGGTTATGTAGAATGATGCTCTCCAATACTTCACAGTAGTTACTCTTCCCTTGTCCTGTCATACCTTTTAGGACATGTGTCTTGGGTCCTCATCACGAGAAGTTGATCCACTCTAAGACCCTGACTACCAGCTGATGACCCCAAAGCAGCAAGTGAGACAACGATCTCAATCAATGGAGGTTTATTATGCCCAAGATTGAGGACATGCCTGGGAGAAGTATGAAGGAGCTAAAGAAATTTCACCCCGAAATACAACTACTTGATATAAAGAATACTTTGAATTAAAGCCATTCCAAACCTGAAAGCGTGCAGAGGTGGCTTTCCCTCTATGTCTGGACTGACCTGACCAAAAGATCGAACGGGGTCAACTGGCTTCCTCTCCTCTCTCTGTTGTCTCAGCGTACTGTGGGAAAGAAGACCCAGAATGCTAGCAGACCCGGCTCAAACCCTTTAAAACACAGTAACCGCCTCTCAGGTTAATTTACAAGCCAATCTGTTGCCCTGCCTCTAGCACGCCCTCCTCATTCTCTCCCTCCCTCCTGAAAGGCAGGTGTAAAGGAGATATTAGATAATCACTCTGAGGATTCTCCCCACGCACATGGTATTTGCAAATAAACATTTCTCTTATTAATCTGCTTTAATTGTGAGTTGATCTTTCAGTGAACTTTTGGGGGAAAAGGGCAAGTTTCTCCTTGCCCCTTAAATACAACCCATAAATGTATCTGTGACTATTTTTACTGAAGTGGAATTTGGGCGCTCAAGTTTTAAAGGGAGACGGCAGACAGAAAAAAGGCAAGGCAAAATGGGTACACTCTTTTGAGGCCCAGGAAATCTACATTTTACATAAGGTAAGGTCAATGTTACAAGGGGAACCAACGGGGAGCGAGAATCAATTACCTATATACTCGAGTATAAGCCGAGTTTTTTCCGGCACAAAATTTGTGCCAAAAAACCCGAACTTGGCACAAATTTTGTGCTGAAAAAACTCTGCTTGTACTCGAGTATATACGATATGTACATGTCCTTTCATAGTGGAAGAATGCTTGATCTCATCTTGTCTTTGTTCTGTACCTGGGAAGACAAAGTGGTAATCAATATTATTTGTGTGGAATTGAACAGACTTTCCTTAGTTCTAAGCTAGATGTAGCCTGCATGTATTCTTGCTTAGGAGAGGCCAGCAAGGAGCTTCCCTGGTGGAAGGATGTGTGAGGCCTGTAGAAGCCTCCTGGGGAGCTGGCTGAGGTCAGAGTTAGCAACAGCTATTCTTATGCAAAGAGACACAGCAGGGCTCAGCCTGCAAGCTTGACCTTCCTTTTGCATAAAGAGTAAGGGGGGTGCGCATGAGGTTTTTATTTCCTGTACTTATTTCTCACTCTTAAGCTAGTCCACACTTCCAGAAATTTGTCAGATTTACTATTGACGTTTTCTTCTCAATTCACTGCTGTCGCAGCTCTGCTCTGCACAGGTAGCTCTGAGCACTGGCTCTACCTGACGCTCCAGATTACGTGGGGGCAGATTCTGTGCAGCCTTAGTTCTCTGATGAGTAAAAGAAAAGAGGTTGATTTTCACTTTGTCCCCCTTTTTCTTCCTGTAGATCTGGAAAAAATAACTTGGCATAGTATTTCCCTTTCTTCTAATCACCTGTTGTTTCATTTTTGTTATCTCTTGATCATGTCTTCCTCGAGGGTGTTTTCTACAGGCCTTTTCTTGTTATGTGTCTGGCATTAGTTTTCTGTCAATTCTTTTCATAGAGTTTTTTCTTCACTATGATGCTATGATAGGGACCTGGATAGGATATGCACATGGGAGTAATGGAGGAAGGGAAATTTCTGCATTTGCACCAGCCTTAGGAAAACATACATAAAGATAAATAATTTAACACTTTAATATTGAGAAGGGACACAAAAAAGGGGTGTCAAGGGGGGCTTGGAGGAAAGCCTGGCCTGCTGAACAAGGAAGTATGGAATGTGGGGACGTTTAACTCTCAGCATCTCTTAACCAAATACAGGGAAAGAATGACATGTGATGTAATCTGAGTAACAAATAACCAATAGAAAGAGAGCAATAAATGACCAATAGAAAAGGGCAATAATGCCTAGAGGTGCAGAGAGGCCAAGGAAAGAGTTACAACCAATTGTAAAGGGAGAGAGAGGGGACTCATGGCCCTGCCCAGCCTGGTCTCCCTCACCTCCTCCCCTTCATCAGAGGGACCCACTTCCAACTCTGGAAGTGTTCTAAACTTTCTCTTTGTTTTTAAATAAAGTTTCTCCTCATTACTCTGGACCGTGTGCAGGTTGCTTTTGTTTTCTGTTCACACTGCCTGTGTGCTCCAGTTTTATTTTCAGCTTCCAACCACTTTTGCTTTTGATGCCCACTGTGCCTCAGTTGAACTTTCTAGTGTGGCCGAGTAATCGAACCAGGTCAAGTGGTCTCAGGGAGCCATACTCTTCCCAAATATATATTACTTGTTTGGATGACTGTTTAACTTATTCTAAAGGTAGATTTCTCAGTTTCGAATTTCAATGCTACTAGTTTTTAGCAGGGTGTTTTCTGCATGATAGAATGTATTCATGTCTTAGTCAACTACTATTTAGATTCCAGTGAATAACAGTGCCTACCTCCCAGGTACGTTATCTGGAGTTAATGCAGGCCAGATGCTTGACAAAATACTCAGCACGTGGCAAGCTCTCAAGACAACTAGTTATTGTTTATGGTTATCAGTTTTCTCTTTTTCTCCCTTTTTTCTTTCTTTCCTCCTTTTTCTTATATAGTAAGTCAATGTCACAAACATTAACTAGCCATATATCCTATTAATTTTTTTCTTTATTAATTCAAATATGCAAAAGTACTTATGATCATATTTATGGGCGTTCAGGCAAACTGTGTACTTCCAAAACTGACCACCTGCTGTTATAAAGCAGGTGTCTTGAATGTCAAAAGGACTTTCTGTCTCTTTCCTCTTCCTTAGCAAAAGAATGTACATTATTTTCATTTACTATAGATGTCAGGCCAGTGAAAAAGTATTTGTGCTCATTACCCAGAGAACATGGTAAGAGGGGTGAGTAAAATCTTATCCTCCCACACTTTATGCAATGTTGTGCAGATGTACGATAGTCATACCACATTGCCTTACTCAATTGTCCTAACTCTATGAACTATAAAATATAATAATAAATTTTAAATAGCACATTATCTTAAATTGCACATGGAATTTATAACCATCTTGTAAAAGTATATTAAATAAATAGACTAGACTAATATTTGGTGTAATTAATATGACAAATTACTAATTAAAATGTAAGTATATAGAATTAAAATATAACCATCTTATAGATGTGATTAAGGACTACAGTACTCAATTTACTCTTTAAGGCTTAAAAAAAGCTTTCATGTTTAAGCAATTCCTTAGTGGCTCAATGGAAGGAAACTTAATGGAGAATCATCAGATCCTAGCCTTTCTTCATAATTTTGCAGCAAAGGCACCATGAAAGATGTTCTACCATGAAAAAGAAAGGCAGGGTGTAGATAGAGCAAGAGGGCAGATGGAAATGGTTCTCGGATGTACACACACTCATAAAAATGGTTCTGAGATGAGGGAAGAATTGTCTTGTGGCTTATCAGCCATGAATTAGGCAACTTGAGTTTCATAAGAGAGTACAGACAGACAGGGCGGGGCTAAGTTTATGTAAGTATGGCAGTACAAATGTTTTATTCCTTCAATGCTTGCCAGAGTCCTTTATCTTGGCCAACAGGAAGGCTGAGTTTCATTGTTTGATCATGACTGTTTTGTTCAAAACTCCAGATCTATGCAACTCACATAGACTAGTCTCAGACCGTTGTTAATGACTGGCATAGGGTTGCTGGAGACTTTTGTCTTTTTGGTGACTATCAATAATTTCTTGAGTGTGGCTTCACTGGAACCACTTAAAACAATGCCATTGAGAAACGCCAGGCAAGATTACAATGAAAAAAAAGAGAGAGAAAGCATAAATTAGTATCTGGAATGATGTAATGGACATTGCTACAGACCCTGAAGGCATAAAAATAATAATAAGAGAACACTACAAACAACTGTACATATATAAGCTTGACATTTTAGATAAAATGGACCACTTCCTGAAAGACAAACTACAAGTCAGCCAAAATCTACAAGTTTAGATAAACTGGTCCATTTTATCTAAAGCTACATGAGTAGCTTTTTGAAAAGTAAGATAACTGAATTCATAATTAGAAAACTCCCCCTAAGAAAACCGATTGTAGTGCCTCGTGGTTTTACTGAAAAATTCTTCCATGTGTATAAAAAATAAATAATTCTAATTCTACATAATCTATTTTCTCCAAAAATAGGAAGTAACACCTCTAAATTCATTGTATAAAATTAGTATGGCTTAATAGGAAAAGACAGAACACAGAAAAGGGAAAAATACACATCAATAACTCTCATGAGAAGACAGAGGCAAATATTTCAAACAAAATTTATAAAACAGATGAAAGAAACTATAAATTAATTGACACATTATTCGTGGAAAGAATAAAAAAATTAATAAAAATGTCAGTTCTTCCAGTTAATTTATAAGATTTAATTCAAATGCCAGTTAGATTTTTATAGTTATGACCAAAATTATTCTCGAATTTATTTGAAAAAGTAAAATGACTAGAATAGCTAAAACTATTTAGAAATAAAAGTATAATATAGGGTAGTAACCATTCTACCCTTTTAAAGACTTATTTTATAGTTACAGTGATTAATACTCCATGGTAGGGGAAGAGAGATATAAATAGGCACATATATCAATAGAATGAAAGAGAAAACCAGAAAGACACAAGGATCAGCGGATTTTCAACAAATGTCATAAAATAAACCAATGGGGAAAAGAATAAATGTTCCTGAAGGCGTTGAAGCCATTGTACACGCCCAGGTCCCCCCAGCCCCTGCCTCGACACACACAGCAGCTGTTACCTGTTGTATTCTGGGCAAGAACTCACTCAAAAGGGGTCACGTATTTAAATATGAAATTATAAAATGTTTAGAAAAAAGGCTTGGGAGAAAGGCTTTGGAATCTACTTTCTGGCAAAGAATTCTTATACTTAGGCTGGGCACGGTAGCTCACACCTGTAATCCTAACAGTCTGGGAGGCCAAGGTGGGTGGATTGTTTGAGCTCACAGGTTCGAGACCAGCCTGAGCCAGAGCGGGATCTCGTCTTTAAAAATAGCGAGGCGTGGTGGTGGTGCCTGTACTCCAAGCTACTTGGGTTGTTGAAGCAAGAGAATCACATAAATGCAAGAGTTTGAGGTTGTCATGAGCTGTGGTGCTAGAGCACTCTACCAGGGGTAACAAGTAAGGCTCTGTCTCAAAAAAAAAAAAAAAAAAAAAAAAAAAAAAGAATTATTAGATTTAATACACACACACACAATTCTTGATCTATAAAATGAAAAAAAAAATTAGATTGAACTTTACAAAAGTAAAAACTTTTGCTCTGTGAAAGACCCATCACTTGGAAGAATGAAAATACAAGTGAGACACTGGGAGACAGTATTTGCACACTAGATGTCCATCAATGGCTTATTATCTGGCATATACAAAGAATTTCAAAACACAAAAATAAAAATTAAAAACAAAACGATTAATAAAGGAGTAAAATATATGGATCACTATTTCACTGAGGAAGATATAGAGGTGGCATAAAAGCAAATGAAATCAATATTATTAACTTTTATATAAATACAAATTAATATCACAGTGGGAGATTACTACACACATATTACAGTGGCTAAAACATATGTATGTGGCAAAACCAGATCCTGGCAAGGATGTGGACACTCCCAGTTTTCCAACAGAAATACAGACTGTAACAGCCACTGTAAAACCACTTGGCTACTCCATTAAAAGCATAAATGTAATTACCACATGACACAATTGATTTTTTGAAGAATTTTTTTTTCCCAGAAAAATAAAAACCTATCTTCACAATAAACTTATACATAAATATGTATGCCAGATTTTTTTTTTCTTGTAACATTAACAAAAAGTGGAGACAAGTCAGATGTCTTTAGCTGGCAAATTAACAGGCTGTGGTACATTCATACCATGGCTTAATGTTCAAAAATTAAAAGGAATTCAGAGCAACTTGAATCTCCAGAGATATAAAGTGAATGAAAAAAGCCAGTCTAGAAAGGTTATATACTATGTAATTCCATTCGTATAACATTTTTGAAAGGGCACCATTTTGGAAATGGTGAAGAAATTGATGTTTGTCAGGAGTGAGCAACTGGGATGGCTTTGGGAAGATTGGTGGGATTATAAAGGAAATATTTGTAATAAAACTTCTCTTTATCTTCACTGTGGTGGTGGATAAACTAATTAATACATATAGTAAAATTGTATAGAGCTGTATCCACACACACGAGTGAAAATAATTAAAAGTAGAGAAATGTGAATACAATAAATGGATTGTTTTACTATAAATATTATGGTTTTGATATTGTGATATAATTTTAGGAGATATTACCTTTGAGAAAAAGAGAATGAAGAGTAAACAATAATTCTCCATGTTATTTCTCATGAATACATGTAAATCTACAGTTATTACAAAATAAAAATGTAACTTAAAATAGATCCTGTCAGAACTTCAAACATCTGGTGTGATCTCATAATAGTTATACAAGGTCCTTTGGAAGACTTCCTATTGGTCATATCCAATGTCGGGAGCAATAAAAACAGAGAATCTGGACTTCAAAAATTGCAGAACTGCAATTTCACTGTTGCGTGATCTGAGACGCGAGAGAGTCCGCAGCTTTTCCACAGGTGTGAGCCCGCTCCTGCAATGTTGATGGGCCCAGGAATGATTGACTACACACTCAAAAAATGGCGTGTAGCAAAGAAACTTTGTTTTGTGCCACCTTATATACATTGGTGGTCACGTAGAAACTTAACCTATAAACTTATTATTACCTAAATTTTACCTAACTTACTCTATCTAAAATTAACTAATGAGGAAATATAAAATCTCCACTTTAACACAATTTCTTCTTTTTTTTGCATTCCTCTCAGACATGAGTCAGTTGTTACTACAAATCTGATTAAACATAACACAGAAACTGCAAGAGAAATGAGGAAGTGAAACTCCTCATAAGCACATTCAATTTACCCAGCTCAGACTTACGGCTTTGTTTCTCCACAGCACAGAGACCTTTAGGCTATTTGCGACATAATGTTTTCACATATGTCAACCTCTGATCCGTGACTCTAGGAGTGAGGCTGTAACACCTATGACCCCCATGTCTGAGGGAATGCTTGACTTCAGAGCCATTGTTCCTGGAATTTTTAGTTTCCATGGAAACACACCCTGTGTATGCTCAGGGGAGCCCAGCCCTCTGTCCAGCCTTTTTGCTGTTTGCAAAAGCTGCTTCCGTGTTAGCAAAAGCCAATTAACTCTTACCAGGCTCACTTCACGTGCTTCATGTGGGGAGCTCTGTCACCCCACATTTCACCTCAATGGTCAGCATCCTGAGTGAGGAAACAAACTGAATTAAATGTTTTCGACAAAGACAGCAGGAATACAATAGAATCACGTGGCAAGAGAGGAGAATGTGGGGGGAGCATGACATAGCTGTCCATACAGTGGACTCTACCCTTGTCCAACTGGAAGTCCAGGAGGAACAAAACCTTGAATTATTTTCCCAGTCATACCACTAAAATCTGTAAAAGAAAACCAACCAGATCACCAGGGCTCATGTGTCCTTGTGACCTCTGCCACAAAGGATTGTGTTACCTTTGGAAAGAATGGCAGAGTCTTTACAGAGCTGTAGCAAGAGGAGCGAGCCAAGTTTGGCTAGTTTCTGGAACAGTTGTTCAAATACAATTCTTTGGAAAGAGAGGAATCGTTTTTTGTGGGTTAGCAGTCCAGGCTGGAGAATTGTCCTTTAGTGAGAGTTGTGGTGAAGAGTACGTAGAAGCTGAGACCATGTGAAGGTCACAGGCAAAATTTTATTCTTTCAGAGTGTGTTATAACCTAGAGAAGGATTGGAGTCAATGGTATTCTCCTAGAGAAAAAATAAGACAAAGCACAATCATGGCATTTTCAGAATAAGTCTAGAACTTACTTTGAGATTTTTTTTTTTATGTTCCTATATTTTTTTTGTTGTTGCAGTTTTGGGCCAGGCAGGGTTTGAACCTGCCACCTCTGGTATATGGGGCCAGTGCCCTACTCCTTGAGCCACAGGTGCAGCCCTCATGTTCCTATTTATCAGACTGTTCTGAAAAATTTGCCCAGAATTACCAGTTTGCTATTTTCACATGGCAAAGTAGAAATCACTCAAAGCTTCATTCTTATCTGACATACCTGACTGTAATTTGGAATAATTAATTTTTATACAAGCGAACTTACCTACAGCTGACTAGGACTGTAATTGTTATCTACAATAGTGTTAGTATTTGTGGAAAATTTATTTGTAAAGTGAAATTGGTTGATTTTTAACTATAGACCTTTTTAAAAACAATAGTAACCCTTTTCTATGATTAATGGGCAAAATTATCTTGCAATTTAAAAATTATATATAAATTTGTTTTGAAGCTCTCTTAAATACTAAAATATTCTGCAGTGTGTGGACAATATTTTCTGTACTATCAAATTATGGAGCAAGATAGACTATAATCACTGATTGAACCAAAACAATAAAAAACAGAAGTATCAAAATAAAGCTACTAGATATATGTTTAATAAACCTGAACAATAATTACATCCTCCAAAAAACTAATTTTTTTCTTCAACAACATTGATTTAAAGGCACTGTGACAGATGTTAGCAAGTTAATAAGCAAAGACACAATCATTACCTTCAAAAATTGTATATTTTATTTATTTATTTATTTATTTAAAGAGTGTCACTTTGTCATCCTGGGTACAGTGCGGTGGTATCATATCTTCCAGCAACCTCAAACTCTCAGGCTCAAGCTATCCTTAGCTGCCCACATAGCTGGGACTACAGGTGCTTCCCAAAATTCCTAGCTAATTTTTTTTTCTTTTGCTATTTTTAGTAGAGACAGGTCTTGCTCTTGCTCAGGCTGGTCTCTAAGTCCTGAGCTCAATGGATCCTCCCACTTTAGGCTCCCACAGTGCTAGGATTACAGGTGTGAGCCACCATGCCCTGCTAAGAATTTCATATTTCGATAAGACAGAAAGTCATGCTTGAGGCACAAGAAATTCCAAGAAGATGATAGCAGAAATACATCTCTATTCTCACTATCCATCAATCCAACCTCTGCTTCTCTTCTGCAAGCGGGTGCTGCAGCAGCCTGTCATCCAGGTCCCCACCAGCCTGCACAGATGACTTTTGTCATTGCTCTGTGGATCCCCAGATGTCTAGGTGAACATTAACAGGCAACTGAGTGTTCAAGAAGACCAGGGAGGATGGCCTCAGAAAGGCTAGTTGGGAGTAAAATTTTGGTTGGAAAGGAGTTTGTGCGGGCAGTGAAAATGTACTTCCCAGATATGATACTTTGGGAATCACATTTAAGCAGTGGCTCCAGCTCACGTGCTCTGAAGTTCATCCCCATGGTTTCTTACAGAAGGCGACTCCCATAGGCTGCTCCCAGCCCCAGACCAAGTGCAGCAGGGATACTAAGGCAGGCTGGTTCCTGGAAGGCAGGGTATCCTGTGACGGGATACTTTGGCCTGAGGAATTTGCATCATCCTTATCAGCATTCTAAAGCCTTCATCACAGTGGAAGACTCGTCCTTCCAAACTTCCTCTCTTCCTAGTGTTGTTTATGGAGGCCACCTCTGCATCCTGCTCCATCTGCTCTACCACCCTCCTCTGGCTCCCACCCCATGTTCCCTCAAAGCAAATCAAAGATTTACCAGAGATTTTCCTCTGGTAAATCTCTTGCACATGTGACAGTTGATCTCAGCATCTGCTCCCCATGGCACCTGGATTAACACATGCTTATTCACATGTAAGACTGCGGATGTGTGCCCCAATATTTACTCCAGGCACTGCAAACATACAAAAATTATCTGACGACACACCAAAGGGAACCCAGAAACCAGGAAGAACAATTAGAAGTCCACAAAGAGAATGGGAGATTATTGAAGAAATGTGACTTGAAAACTAATTAAAAAATGTAGCAATATAAGAAAAGTACTTGAGATCTAAGCATAATGTTTAAAAACATTATAACTGAGTCTTCTAATTTAACACACAAAATCAGTAGATGTATCTCCTCACTGGTGACTATTTATTTGCAAATTAATGTATCTCTAAACTCAGGGAAAATTTACAAGAGAAAACTCAGATCTGATGATAAATTCATAAGATACTATATGTCAATTATAAGAAGCCCAGAGGTATAAAAGGGAACTCATAGAGGAGAAAAGAATGATTTTATCAATAACATGATATTCTGAGCATGATTTCAGATTCAAAGAATTCAATTATTTTAGGGTAGACTGATGGAAAATCACCATGACATACCTTGATGATTCCTACATGTTCTCAAATTTCTAAATTTCAAAGATAAGGATAAAATTCTGCAGATAATCTTAGGAAGAACATACTACCTGCTAAGGAGAACATTAGTGTGGTATCAGGGTTCTCATCTGAAGTGTCAGGAGATAAAAGCCTGAAATATTTATGGAATACTGAGGATAAAGGTCTGAAGCTAGTAAGGGACACTCACAGGGGAGAGTTCCCCCTGGCTGAAATTTGGGAGAGAGTCATGCAGAGTAAGGGACACCCACAGGGGAGAGCTCCCCAGCTGACATTCAGGAGAGAGACATGCAGAGTGAGGGACATCCACAGGGGAGAGCCCTCCCCACTGAAATTCAGGAGAGAGCCCTGCAGAGTCAGGGACACCCACAGGGGAGAGCTGCCCCAGCTGACATATAGCTGTGCAGAGGCACAGGGATTCTGAGTGCACATCAACCACATACCACACACAAGACAACTTTTCGTAGAATTCTTCTATAGGACTACAACTTTCCTAGCATTCTACAAGTATCAATTTATTTTATCTTTACAACTCTATGAGATTGATGTATTTATTCTGTTTTCAGATGAAAATCCATGGCTCAAAGAGGTTAACAAATACAGGCAAAGCACAGAACTGGCAGGCTAGCCTTGGATGAAAATTAAGTGCCCTGGACCAATTTACTTTTAAAAAGTATCATTTTTAGTTTGCTGCAGTTGTGATGAGAACTAAAGTACTAGTTTTATATTTACTGTACTATATTTTTACTGAAATTAAAATGTAGTGTTTTTTTTTTTTTTTTGTATGTAAAAGAGACTTCTTGATAAGCTGTGCTTTAGAGGGTGGAGTGAGCACTGGCGCCGATGCGCAGCTTCCCCAGGGGGTACCTTGTAGGTGCCCATAGTGATATTCAACCCTGAGGTACGTAGCACCTTCCTAGGATGAGTTTGTGAACTTAACTGTCAGACCTCATGGGTTTCTTCAATACATATATAAATTTAAGGGCACTATACAAGATTTAATAAATATTTTAAGGGAACTTGCTGTTTTTTAATTTTATGTTTATGTTTAAATATTTATCCTTCCCAAATCGTCGGGAACTCTTGGACAAAAATGGGAAACACAGCAGCAATTTTACAGAGTTTGAAATGCCAAGGTGAAAATTCCCCAGCACATCAGAAAAAAATTACTGAAGTACAAATGTTATCTGCAGAGATTTTATAAATCTAGGTTTTTCATCTTATAATGGTGCGTCTTCTTTTTAAGGAGACAAGTGAACCATGTTCATACACTACCATGTTCATACACTACCATGTTAAAATTACGAATGATAACATGTTATATAGTCCTCAGAAGCTGGCAGGCATTAATAGACTTCTGATACTGATTGACGTATTGTCAAGGGGAGGACTAACAGCATTATTCCCCTGAACACACTTATAATGAAAGAATAGGGCTTTGACCTTTGAATTTCCTATAACATCAATTCCACTTTACTTCTTTATAATTCCTGCCAGTATATGACTGTTCACTGTAGTCTGTTCTGTGCACAAGGAGTTCTGCATTATGAAGTGTTAGTTTATGTAACGCTGCAGGATAGCTGGGAATCAGAAATTATTATTATTTCTCTGCCAAGTACAGAAAAAAATCATGACTTGTCTTATGAATTTTAAGAAAATGTCATTATTTTATGATCATTTCATAGAAAACTACAATATTCTTAACTTATTTTGGTGGTTAAAAATAACGAATATGTTATTTAAAAAAAGGCTAGCTTCATAATATCAGTGAACACTAAAAAGAAAGAAATCTCTAAGGGTAAAGCGAGAATCACATATCATAGCTCAGCTGGATGCGTTCAGAGTTAATGTCTGCAATATTCATAAGGGAACGAGATTCATTTCTAATGAGAGCATTGAAAGGCATGTGTTAGGTGTTGAACATTTTTTCCATGCTAATTATTAAATTACTGTGGCAAAGATGTTCATGTTATTACTTCTTATTTGGTTACCTCAAATGGTTATTTTTATTATCTTTGATTATGGGCTGCTGTAAATAAGACGGGAAAGGAGTTCCCCATTCTGTTCTATGCTGGGCTATTTTGTTACACTCTGGTTGAAGGTGCTGGCAATGTACCTTTGTTTGAAAGAGATATAAACTTGAGTTGACTTTAGTGTATGGGTCCTGTGACATGGACAATACACCAAAGCATTAGAAAAACAGTTTTACTGGACACCAAATTTTATAATAATAACTGTGATGTTTCATTGGGATAACAGAGACTAAGTTCTCAGTAAATCATTGTTTCATACACAGTACCTTGTTCCAACTCAGGACTGTATTGCTGCTTTTTAAAGAGATTATTGAATGAGAAGATTGAGTTAAAATGATAGAATGTCTTTATCCATCATTGCAGTGATTATATTGCTTATGTTCCTTTTAAAGCAACTAAATGTCCCAAAGCATGATGAGGCAGACTCAGCACTCAATGACTTAGTTTCCGCTACTGTGCAGTTAAGATCCGAGAGAACATCATGGCAGAAAATAAGATAATACATTTATTTCAGATGAAATAACAATGGAAAAACTCCTTCAGAAATACTATGCCTTGGCTCCTTGACACCCTCTCTCACACACAATGAGGAGTCCCACCACTCATCTGAAAGTCTCCTTCTTTCCCGGTGCAGAGGCCAGTAACCAAGCTCTAGCCTAAACAGCTGAGACCTTTGCTATGTCACATCACAATTCATCTCCTGCAGTTGTCCATTTCTGCCTCCTTCACTCCCTGGCAGGTTTTGACTGGGAGGGTCACCAGCAATAGGATTCCTGCATGCAAAACTATTTCAGGGTCTGTTCCCCAGAGGATCTAACCTTTGATATTTAACTAAGCTTTATATGATAAGCAAACAAATAAGTTGTACCATAAAATGTTCTTTTCAGTTGTCTCTTATGCAAAGTACATCTATGCATAGATTATTCTGTATAAGATCTTAAGATAAGCAATGGAGTTGACTTTACAAACTCTCAAGTTTTTGTATCATGACCATTTTTTTTCCCTCTGTGGCCGTATTTAAACAATTTCATAAAAAATACTGACAATTACAGCCATGTTAAATATAGAACTTTATAATTTGATGTCAAACCTTTAAATATTTCATGCTATGTTTTATCTTTAAAGTATTTTCTATGTAACTAAATATTATATGTTGACAGTATTTGAAAAAAGCATGGAGAAAACCTTGTAAGTTGAAAAATTTGAGAAGAATTATGCATATTTTTCATTAAATATGATCCTTAAATCAGATAATTTAATTTTCAAATTATCTGACATATTAACAAGAATTGTCCATTTTTATTTTTGATCATAAAAATAAATCTTATTTTCTGCTTCGAGCAGATGATTGTATTTTATTCAACCTGATAACCTATGAAGTCAAATAGTTTGAATCTTTCATGAGAAGCCTTTGAAGAAAAATATGTTTCTAACCTATCTGTTCAAAGAAATAAAGAGGGTAAAATAACTTAATTCAATGGCTTTGGAAAAAGTAATCTGGCTATATTGAAAATATTTTTGACAGTATAGTCTAAGTTAGATTTAACCATTCAGCTTTTCCAAATATGTTTCGTACACACTGATTGTACTGTGCAAGCACTGGACTTCATTTAGTGATACTGTGTACTCCTGGAAGAAGGTACTGCTTCAGAAGAAAATATGTAAACACATAAAAAACTAAAAAAAGAATTATTCATTGTTAAATATCAAATAATTTTATGTCTATTTATTGAATCAATATAAATTATGCTTTAAGAGAGAAACAGTTAAGTGTTAAGATAATGGTCAAGAGCAAAGACCTGACCTTGCCTGAGCATTAAAGGGAGACTTTATAGAGGAAGCAATAATGGAGGTGATCTTTTGTGGTTAAAAGAAAGTTGGAAGGTACATAAAAGAAGGAGTGACTATGTTAGTTGTATATTTTAAAATTGAGTCCACTGTAAATGTGCCTAAAAGATAGAATTCTGTGATGTTGAAATAGAAAAAAAAAAAAAAAAATTGAAGGTGGAGAAAAGTTAGAGCCAGATTTGGGAAGCTCTTTTATTCCAGGCTACATAATTTAGAATTGCTCTCAGATGAGGAAGTCACCAAGACATGTTTGAGAACTGAAATTCTATGAACATATCTCTGAATTAATAAAGGTAAATCTTATAAGAACATTGGCTTTTAATTGCAAAAAACACATTATCTTATCATAAGCTCTTACTCATGGGGGAAACTAAGTTTGAGACTATGGAAATTTGTATACTGTTGTCACAATTATTTCAGTAAGTATAAACGGTCTTAATTTTTTTTAAGTTCTTTTTAAAGTGAACATGAGAAAAAGTTCTTCTTTTCTTAAGGTTGCATCATATGCCATGGTATACATATACCACAATTTATTAGTCCATTCATGGGTGGATGGGCACTTGGGCTTCTTCCATGACTTGGCAATTATGAATTGAGCTACAATAAACAATTTGGTGCAAATATGTTTGTCATAAAGTTGTTTTTTGCATACACCTAGTAGAGGAATTGCAGGATTGAATAGCAGGTCTACTCTTAGATCCCTACGTGTTCTCCAAACTTCTTTCTAAAAGTGAAGTATTAGCTTGCATTCCTACCTTTACCTCCTTTATGTTTACATGGATGGAGCTGGAATAATATGTTCTTCTTCTATCTCAAGAACGGAAGAAAAAGTATCCCATGTACTCATTACTATTATGAAACCAATTTATAATCACCCACACTTTCATATGAAAGATAAAACACAACTATAGCTGAGGATGAAGGAGGGGAGGGGATGGGAATGGGGAGGTTGAATGGAGAGGGCAAACAGTGGGACCCACCTATGGTGCATAGTGCAAGGTACATGTCAAATCTACTAAGTGTAGAGTATAAATGTCTTAACACAACAATTAACTAAGTGAGGTAAAGGCTACATTAACCAGTTTGATGTAAGCATTTCAAATTTTATATAAAATCAGCACATTGTACCCATCAATGCATTAATGTATACATGATTTATGTATTTATGATGTAATAAAAGAAATTTTGTAAAAAATAAGATGAACATGAGAAAAATTTTTTATCTTGCTGCAGGTAGATTAGAAAATTAGCTCTAAGTTTTCTAGTGAAAACACAAGAAGATAATCTGTACCTCTTAGACATCATAATGCTAATAAAGAAAAGACTGATACCATTTCCTCCAAGCAATTAAATCAAACTCCTCAGGAATGAGATATAGGTATCTTCAAAATACCCATGGCTACTTTGAATGAGTACACGGGGCTAAATATAAGCTGCGTATATCCCATGGGTTTGAACAAATGTATAACGATACATACCCACTATCATGCAAAATATACATATCAGTATCATGCAAAATACTTCCACAGTCCCCAGCATCCTCTGTGAGCATCATTTACTCATAAGTATCTATGTATAACAAGGCTGTTGTGAAAATCAAATTATGTCATAAATATAAAGCCTTTGGCATAGTGTATAGTTAAAAATAAATACAGTTAACTACGACAATAAAAAGATAATTTGATATTCAGTATTCATAATGTCACTGGTAACTTTAGCAAAGTAAGTTTCAGGAGAGTGGTGTGGACAGAAATAAAATTTCAATGGGACTGATTCATGAACGAGGGACCAAGACATGGGGACGTGACTGAAGATGACGCTTCTGAGAGGAAAAAACCAACTTGGAGTGGACCTCGGTTGACAGAGGTACTTCAAGATCAAGGGATAAGCTTATTTATTTGCGTTAGGATAGAGGTGCCTGAGTATGGGCTTCCAGGAAGATGCTAAGATAAAGGACAGTTGCTGATGTGAGAAGACATCGGGTAGGTCGATTACGCTGAAGTCTGTCCCGGGCTGTCAAAGCCCCTCGATATGTCTTGGCAGAAATTATTCACTAGATTTAAGTGAACTAGGCTACAAGTGCAGCCTATGTTGGACTTGTGGCCTGGGTAGGATATCATTTTACCTAATGTTTTCTTTTATAGTTACTTTTCATTTGCTTCTGTAAAATACAAAATGGTGTTTCTGCTTAGAAATTCCATACAGTTGTGTAATAAAGAATGATGTTCCTGATAGTCAGGATATGTTTATAATAAATTCTAGAGATTTCAAATAAAAGAAAAAATACTTGGCATTGATCATAAAATGTACTGATGTGACAATTTAACTTAAAATATGCTAAATACTAGGCCTAAACACTTGTCAATTTTCATTCACATAATTTTCCTTATTGGTATCACAATTGGCATGAAGCATCTGCACAGAAAAGTAAGACATTATTATTCTATAACTTGTATAAATGTTGTGCCCATCCTAGGTCCTCTCTGAATTTTTTTCTTTTTTTTTCTTTCTTTAAATTTGTGTTTAGACCACTTACACTTAATATAACTATTTATATGGTTTGATTTATTATTTATTGCTTGTTCATGCCCTCTTTTTTAATTGTCATTTGTACATAGATCATGAATACATTTATGCCATTATGGGATTCAATGTGTTGATTATTTGTACACATTGGAGTGCTTACATCCTACTAATCAACATAGCCTTCACCTCCTTTACCCAATTACAGCGTTAACACATCTGTGTTCGACACCTGATAGATTCAACTTGTATTTGCAATATGCTCCATAGGTGTGGTCCCCCTACTAACCCTCCCTCTATAGACCCACCCCCCTCCCTTCCCCTCTCTCTCCCCTTCTCTCCTTCATCCTAGGCTATAGTTGTGTTTCATTTTTCACATGCAAGTGTGAGTGATTATAAATTTGTTTCACAGTAGGACTGAGTACATTGGATACATATTTTTTTTTCTTTGAACTTCCTATTCCTCTTCTCTGCTAAATT
>CAUYPK010166268.1:0-17127 GCA_963574355.1 Loris lydekkerianus | reverse complement strand
CCATTCTGTCCACAGGCCACCCATTCTGTCCACGGGCTGCCCATTCTGTCCACAGGCCACCCATTCTGTCCACGGGCTGCCCATTCTGTCCACAGGCCACCCATTCTGTCCACGGGCTGCCCATTCTGTCCACAGGTCACCCATTCTCTCCACGGGCTGCCCATTCTCTCCACACGCCATTTGAGAGCAGGGCTCCCTTATCAGTAAACCCCTTGTTCTGTAGGCCAGACTGTAAACTCTATCTGCTATTAAAGTCCCAGAAAGCAGAGGCTGTGTGTGTTTTCTATTCTTTTCTTTACTTTTCTTTTCTTTTTTTTTTCATTACTTTTGCACGCATGCGGCTGGTGACTTAACCACTGAGCTACAGGTGCCGAGACAAGAGTGCACTTTCGCTTGATGGTTTTTTATGGTTTTAAAAGTGTGTTAAATGAGTCTCAAAACCTTCAATATTTGCAATCGACTTTCAGGGACCTTACTCCTTCCCTCGTGACAGTTTTTCAGTGGTTTCAAGAATATAGATAAGGCCGAACTTCATGGAAAGATAGGAGGCTTGGGCATCTGGCAGCTGCAATGACTAAGGAAAACATCCCCACTGTGGAAAAAATGGTTCGTGAAGACAATTGAGGAACATCTAAGGACAGTGAAGTGGCACTACACTTTGGATCATGGACAGTGTCCAAAATTCTGCACGATTATCATGGAGTCAGGAAAGTTGCATCTTGATGGTGCCTCATGTGCCACAGCTAAGCAAACGTGGTCTGCGTTGAATGGTGTGGGAAAAGCTGGTCAGATTCCATGGAGGCCAGTCTAGGTGTGTTTCTGATGTCGTTACTGGTGATGAAACCTGGAGTCACCATTTCGATCTGGAGAATAAGCGTCAGTCAACAGTGTGGATTATTTTTGCTGATGAAAATCCACTAAAAAAGGAGAAGTAGCCCCAAAGTATCTCAAAGAAAATGGTGGCAGTTTTCTTTTCCAAAAGCAGTAATGTCACAACCAGTCCTCTGAAGAAACAAAGGACTGTTGCTACTCAGCTGCACACACAGGTTGTGTACCACAAGTTTTTAGGAAGCTTCAAGAGCAGCCACCAAGGACAGGACTGCAGGAGACCATCTTAAACCAGGACAGTGCGTCTGCCCTACACAACCAACATCACCATTCGTTCCTGGAGTCCACAGAGGTCAAACTTAGGACTCAGCATCCTGCAATCCTGACCTGGCCCCATGTGATTACTTCCTGTTCCTTACGGTACAGAAGAAGGTTCTCCAGCCCCGAAGAAGTTGTTTGAACCTATGAAAGTGAGCTTATAGCCCTTGAAGAAAATAAGTGGAAAGGGCATTTTCAAAAATGATTTAGAAGAATGCAAAAGTGCCTAGGATGTCATGGCAATTATTTTGAGAAAATATAGAAAGAAATTATATAAGAAGAGAAAATATATAAGAAATTACATTTCTTAATTTTTGTGTACCCCAAAACTGTTACAGTGTCCTTTGTGTTCTAATGACGCCAAACTTCTGAGACTGTAATATGCCAGGTCTTTTCACCAGCTATTTCCTCCCCTTGGCAAGGTCCTAGGCATCCTTCAAGATGCAGCATCAGTGATTCCTATTCTGGAAAGTGCTCCCTGATGTCCCCAGGAATTCAGCCATTCCTAGAACAAGTATTTCCTCAGCGCCTGCACACACAATGAGTGACAGACACAGCAGTGAACAAACCAGACCAGGACTCTGCCTTCGTGTAGCATTCATTCTAATTCAGAGGGAATTTATAAAAAAGAGAGAAACCCAAGCTGTATTATGTTAAGAGGTGGTAAAAGTGAGGGGAATGAATTGTTGGGGAAGGGGATGAGAGTGCCATTTTGTTTATGTAAAGTATGTGTCAGTGAGAGTAAGCTGGGTTATGTTTCAATAACAAACAATCCTCTAAAATCTCAGTGGTTTATAACAACAAAGATTTGCTTCTAGCCTGTATTTTGTAACCACTGAAGGTCAGCTGGGCTTAGCACCACACTGCTCACTCAGAAAACAGGCCCAAGCAAACATTTCTAATTGCTTTCACAGAGGCCAAAGAAAATGGAGCAAAACATGCACCAGCTGTTAAGGATTTTACCTGGAAATGACACAAGTCACATCTGCTTACATTTCATTAGCCAAAATGAGTCACACGGCCACACCTGAGTTAAACAGGGCCCGGAAGAGCAATTCTACTGTCCACCGAGGGGAGAGGGTCCAAAAGCGTGTGACCAGCCCTACCTATGACCACAACATGCTCAAAAAAGTCCTCTTGATAAAGGGACCTTGGAGTGGAATCCTTAAGAACACAGAGCCCTGGCGGGTCGAGGGTGGGCCATGTCTTTCTGGTTCACACTCCCAGCAGCTGGGAACCACCCTTGTCTCCCCTCTTCCTTTCATGGCCCACATTCAATACCTCAGCAAATCCCATCAGCTGCACCTTGAAACATGGCCCTGCAGCTGGCTGCTCACCGCGTCCCCTCCACCTCTGCCCACACCTCCTCCTCTCCCCTCTGGGTGACTCGGTGACTCTGAATCTCTCTCTGCTTCTTCCTTGGCCCTTGCAGGCTATTCTCACATCAGTCAGATCATGACAGTTCTCATCCCAAACTCTCCAGCAGTTTCTTATCTTTTTTGGAGTAAAAGTAAAAGTCCTTGCAGACTCCCCCAGCTCATATACCACTGGTCCATCCATCCTGAAATCAACCCGGCCTCACCCACGGCTCTCCCTCTCCACTTCACCCCAGCCACACTGGACTCTTTGTGCTGTTTTCTTTTAATTGGATCAATAAGTATTTGAGTCCCTACTCAGTGCTAGCCCCATTCGCAGAACCGGAAATGTGATGGTGATGAGATTGTAAAAAACATACACCTATGCTACGTTGCAATTTATCCATTTGCCTGTCTCCCCTAGATCACTATTTCTTCTATTTTCGTGTTATTCATCTTTGTATCTTTGTGCCCAACACCGTGCTTGGCTCAATACACAACCAATACATGTTGGAGTGGAGGTTGGAAAGATGAGTGGCAGACAAATAGGGAGAGATAGTAGGTAGACAGATAAATGTAGATATGCAGGTTGGTAGATGGAAGACAGATTTTACCTTTCTGGAACTGTGTCATGTGCTGGGGGAGTCTCCAAGGTGGTGCATACCAGCCTCTCCTAGCTGCAAAGGAAGCCTGGCCGCAGAGAGCCCTGTCTAGGTTGGATCAGCATTGTCAGAGAAACTGTAAAAACAGAAGACTTTCTGGCATAAAAACACAGATTCCAGATACGAATCAATTTAGTCTTCCTAGATGAGTCAACCCTAGGAGAGAAAGAGGCTCAGATGGTGAACCACAGGCCATTCACATACCTTGACTTGAACTTAGAGAAAAGGAAAGAAGGTGGGGCAGTAAGGTCAGAAGAAGGCAACATATTACCCTTAATATTGGCGAGAACACACGAGCATCCTTCAAGGCCCTATTTACACTCGTTAGATTCCCATCTAAAGCTGTGGTTAAAATCCTCAGATGTGCACACACAATCTTTCCGCATCCACCATGTCTATTTCGGAGAGTTAAATCACTAGAATGTGTCCCAGAAGCAAGTTTATCTAAAGTGCAGGTTGTAACTTTTCCTGCTAAGAAGAATGCTAGTATTTAAGGAAAATCTAGAAAAACAATTCATCCAGAAGATACAAAAAAAAAAAAAAAAACAAACAAACTAATAATACATTCCTCAGTGATTATTCCCTTCTTTTTCAAAAAAAAAAAGGGGGAGAAGAATACTCTCCTCTGATTGGAAACAAGACAGCCTGTGGTTTTGCTTATTTCATGAAGATGAGGTTCTGAGTTTTGCCCTCCTCTGTCATCCTCAGCCACATCATCGGGAAGTTTGCCCAACTAATGCTCACTGTAAGGAAGAGAGAGCAGTTAGCGGAACTGTGGAGAGATCTCCAGCTGAGGAAGGACATCCTCGGACCCCCCCACACATTGACAGAGAACTCAGCTGGCACACAGGAGTGCTGTCAGTGGCCAGTGAGTGACTCAGACAATTGAGCCTGTTCTACATCTTTAAGAATTCTGCTAAGTGAAGAAAGCCTGTATTTTTTCCAAAATAGAAAGAATATACCTTATAGGTTACAAAACAGCATCACAGACAATCTGTATTTCTCAGAGCACATGTGGACACATGTTATAATTAATGATATGATACGTAGGCTACATGTCTCTCACAGCCCTGCTAGTTGGCCAGCTCCTGATGAGAAGGGGTTGTGTTGTCTACTTTTTTAAACACAATCAGTGACATCTATATATAGGGATGAGTACTTGACACAAGATCAATCTATGCCACTGAATGAATGAATGAATCTATGAATGAATGCTCAGTGCTGCCATAGAGAGGGGACAGCAAGGGTGGAGGGTCACTAGCATTCCTTCATCTGTCTTCTTCAAGAATAAATGATAGTCACATAACACAGAAGCCTTATTTATTTTGAAGTATCAACAACATTCAAAACCCTGGAAATGACTCTTACTTGCTACTAAAAAGAGTAAAATAAGGAAAGAAATACTTTGGGTTTCTAAATTTGTAAAAGACAGCATAAGCAGTCGGGTTCGTCAGTAAGTTTCAGAGGAGGTGGTAATGTAAATGAAGGGATAATTTCAGCTTAAAGGACTTTGGTTTCCTGGATGAGGGCCCCTGAGTAGGAGTGGAGACAGACCCGTGAGGGAGGCAGGCAGTGTGTGTAGTGTGCAGCCAGCCAGCCTAGAAAGGTGCGGACCCCTCTTCTGTGCACTCTCTGAAAGTGAGCCTCTTAATAGAATGTTTGTTTTCATGAGAATTTTGCTCCTGTGATGATCTGTGTCACTCGTCAATATCTACTTGGCAATAAGTCATCTGTGAACAGATGAGAAAGTCTCCCACTGGCCAATGCAGACTCCACAGAACCAACTTGCCCCTGACCCTGTTCTGGATTCTGAAAGGGTGAAAAGGGTGAGATTTCCTGTGTCATACATGGGCTTGGTGGCGTGGCTTTCACTAAGAATGAGAATTAAAAATAACAGATAGCAGAGATAAATTCAGCTTAGGCGTCTCAAAACAACTCAGACACAAGCAAAGTATAACAGGCGAGCAGAAACCATGAGGTGTAGAGACCCTCACACCACCTAGAAGGGATCTCTCTCAGATGGCCCTGGATGTCCACAGGTGTGTGCTCATGGGCACAGACGGTGCAGATGTCCAACACGAGCACCCTCCATTGCCATGGCCGCCCTGAACCAGGTGACGAGGACAGAGCACTCTACAGGGCAAGTCTGCACGTCCCCAGACCTGAGCTCTGCTGCTGGATCTGCCTCTCACTAGCTGTTGGCACCTACCTTCTCTTAACTTTAGTTCTTTCATCTCTAGATTGAAGGTAAAATCCTGCTTGCCTCATGTTGTGAGAGAATAAATGACAAAATGCATGTGGACATGCCACACAAATGTGAGGTCCGTGAGGAGGACGATGGCAGGGTTTCTGAACTGAGGAGGGATGAGACAGAGACTCATGTGGAACCAGCAGAAACCACTGAGACAGAAGCTCATGGGTGGCTGTCACACAGCTACTGGATTTCATGAGTGTACGTGCCCAGAGGTGACTGGCTCACCACAAAAGACTCATGCTAAAAAAACTTACAGAGACCAGTGCTTGAAATAGAACCTCAATTTATTAATATACAGTGGGGGACACCCCTTTGCAGTGATAAGAACATTTAAATCTACTACCCAAAGAATCCTCTTCCTTTATTCTGGTGACCAGACGCTGTTTAGCTGAAAGGATTAGGATCGGTTAGGGTTTTTAGTTACATGCAGTAGCAAACAGCTATCATGGGTTTAAGTAGAAAGGGAATTAATCAAAGTTATACTGGCCAACACACTGAGTTGTAAATGACTCTACAATTGAGTACACAGCCAAGAACAAACCCCCACTCATGAGTCCTACTTGTGCCTTGGAACTGGTATGGTGACGTTGCTCTGCTGCACCCACTCGGCATTCACTGCTGCAGTTTGCTCTGAGACGCGGAGGGAGCTTGAGACCCCAGGTGGTTGCAGGAGTAATGAATACACAGTGCACCCCAAGGCTGGCCTCCATTTGCAGTGTTCTTCCTTCACAGCCTGTGTGCTCCTGCCTAGCAAAATGTAATCGTCCCTCATAAAATCATACAATTTCTCACTCCCTCCTACAAGAAACAACAGCTCCAACCCCATCAGGTACCACAGCCAGCTGCACGTCTAGCTCTCTGAATGAGGCCCTTTCCTACTGTTGGAAGAAGAATATCTGTCTTCATAAATTTTTAACTTTGATTTTTAATTGTAAATTACTGCATGGTAATTAGACACATTATGGGGTACAAAGTGATGTTATGATTTGTGAATGCAATATCTAAAAACAATGTTAATCTAATTAACATATCCATCACCTCAAACACGTATCATTTTGTGTGGTGAGAATGTTTGATGTTTGACATTTACTCTCTTAGTGACTTTGAAATGTACAATACATTATTACATTTTATATTCACCATGTTGTACAATATACCTCAAAGAAAAAAATTCTTTTATTCCTCTTGTCTAATTGGGGCTTTGCCCCCTTTGGCCTTCAGCTCCCACCCTTCACTGTCAGCCTATGAAACCACCATTCACCTTTCTGCTTCTTTGAGTTTGATGATTTGGGATTTCACAGTTAAGTTAGAATATGTGGTATTTGTCTCCTGCCCTTGGTGTATTTTACTGAGCATAATGCCCTCCAGTTCTATCCATGTTGTCACAAATGACAAAAGTTTGCTCTCTTTTTTTTTTTTTTTTTTTTTTTTGTCACTTAGAAAAGCTATCAAGAACTTTTATTATTTTATTCTACATTATATAGGGGTCATAAAAGGCCACAGCAGTTTTTCAACATATAAACCCTTTAAAAGTAGAGGGCACTATGAAGGATAGACAAGTATCAAAATGAAGTCCAGTAATGAGGGCAAATACTCAGTCAGTATTTCTGAGGAATACCAAAACAGATACCAAGTCATCCATATTCAGCTCACTGTTCCATAGATTTTTAATAAACCTGTCTGAGATTTAATAGCCCACATGCGCCACATTGCCATTTATTATAAAAAAAAAAAAAAAAAAAAAGTGAAACAGGAGGGAAGAATAATGAACTTAGAGGGTTGTCTTCCTAATTCTTGTCATAATTTTCCATAAAGGAAAGACTCAGTTCTTCAGCACCTTCCACTTCTTCCTGCCATCAAAGATAGGAGAGAGAGAAATGAAAGAAAAAACTCAATATTCTAATTCTTTTTGCTCACTTGGAGCTTTCTTTTTCTGTAGTTGTTTCCTCAAAGCACACTTCAGGGCCTTTTAAAAATTATCTCCAAATTCCTAAACACATAATATTGCACCCTCCTTGGATAATAACTCAAAAACACTGGTTTCTACTCTGTGAAAATATAATTATTAAAACCTGTAACTGGTATCAGCAGATCAATATAAAAAATACAGCACCAAGCTACTCTGGTATATTTCCATATTAAGAACTTCAAAATATACTTATCACTGAGACTATAGTCCTTGCATTAGTTTTCAGTCCACTATGAACAATTATATGCTGCATGTAAACATGTCTAAATAACTATAGATAAAATACAGCAATCATAAATTTCTGCAAAAGTTAATAAAATATCTTCTTTAAAAAACAAAACAATAACAAATTACTGCATTATTTCCAGTTTTATAAAAATGGAACAACCATATGGTTGTTGCCAGTCCTGAGTTCATTGTAACAAAAATGGCCCTGGTTCCTGGTTAAAGTCAGCAACCAATCCACTCTCTTCAACAGATGTCTTCTAGTACTGTGAGCAAGAATTTGTTTTAGATGCTATTCTGTCCATTAATAAAGTTATATACCAAAAACTGACCAGTGCCACCATATTGTGTCGCAAAAAGTTTGCTCTTGTCTTGAGGCTGGATAGCATTCTACCATGTGCACCACATTTTCGTTGTGCATTCATCTGCTGAAGGACACTTAGGTTGATTTCATAACTTGCCTATTGTTAATAGTGCTGCAATGTGTGGGGGAGTGCAGACATCTCTTCAACATACGATTTAAAATCTTTGCAGTAAATACCCAAAGTGAGATTGCTGGATCACATAATAACTCTACCAGGGTAGCTTTGGGGGGAATTTTCCATAATGGCGGCACTAATACACATTCTCACCAACAGTGCCCACTGTTCCCCTTCCTCCACATCCTTGCCATCACTTGCCTTTTATTTTCTTGATATTAACCATCCTGACAAGTGTGAGGTGGTACCTAATTGTGGCTTTAATTTGCATTTCCCTAATAATTACTCATGTTGAGCACTTTTTCATATGTGTTGGCCGTTAGTATATCTTCTTGTCTTTATATTCTATCATTTCTATAACATTCTGCGTATTAAATTGCAAACTACTACCAACTCATTCTGTATAAAATAATGAAAGAGAAAAGAAAACAAGTAAAATACAGACGTGATACTATCAGACAATATTGTTAGATGGCATAGTCCTTTTTTTTTTCTTTTTTGTACCATTGGTTCTAAGGTACACCAGATTTTTCTGGATTTTCTCCTTCATCACCCATTCATCATTCTTTCTCCGTGGTGTTACACAAGCCTGCATTTCTGAAGGCCCTGCATGCAAATAGCATCAGTAAACTCTTCCTTTAATTGTTA
This sequence comes from Loris lydekkerianus, assembly GCA_963574355.1. NCBI lineage: Eukaryota > Metazoa > Chordata > Mammalia > Primates > Lorisidae > Loris > Loris lydekkerianus. Next base: position 8,389 of record CAUYPK010166268.1, on the reverse strand, counting down.
TCATTGAACATGGCAGTTTTAAGAGGTGTTGTGACATCTGATGCCCCACTGTGTAGCAGCAACCAACTTCCCCTTTGCAGTCAGGGTAAATTACCCTACATAATACATTAACTCTCCTTTTTTACTGACTCAACCAGTGATATGATAGACCTAAAATGACCATGTGGCAATCCCAGTTTTCAGTTCAAAGGGACTATTATTGTGTTAGCATGTGTAAGTATCCCTACTTTAGAGGTCAATACTTCTGAACCAAAAGTGTTTACAGCTGCTGGAACAAGAAGAAAAAACATTGCTAATTTGTCTTTGGGCAAAGTCGTGAGATTTATGAACCTGCTTATCATCCTATATTTATTCCTAACTATGAGATAAATAGCACCACTACATCAGAGCATAGTTGCACCCTTACAGCCTTGCACGGTATGGCCTCTCTGCAAGTCTTTGATAGATCATTCTACTTTTTCTCTACATTTAGCTACTTCTAAGCGATTCAGTGCACAGTAAAATAAGTTTTTTTAAAAAGGTGTGGAATTTAGCCACTTACCTTCCTCCTTCTGCTGTACAATGAATTCCTTGCTCAAAATCAAGGTTGTTTGGGATGCCAGAGTATATGAAATGACATGAGTACATGAATGGAGTGATAAGGAAACCATGGCGGATATGGAAAATAAATACAAGTCCAGATCTCTCTGGGATATTGAAACTTATATGGGGTTTTGGTTTGGTTGATGTTATGAGCAAGTTAGCAATGTCTGTAACCAGAATAGCCTTGGTAAAAGGAAGTTCATACTGTTGAGCCACCATTAGCTTTGGCCCTGCTACCCTAACCACTGTCTATGAGCCCAGTAAACAAAACTCAAGACAGGTGTAGAAAGTGGCGGATGACACACACAAGGTGCATCAGCTTTCTGCTGTTTATTTCATGACCAGAGCAAGCAGATAATGTATAATTGCCCCTGAAGAGCTCAGTGTGTGTGGTCACCTGGCGACTCCCCATCAGTCTCCAAAAGGGCCTACCACCAAACCAAGAGACTGTTCCTTTACCTGCTCCAAGACTTTGGGGACATCCTTTGTGAAGATCCCACTGGGACCTGCTGGAGGCTCCACTCCACACCATCACAGTCTTGCACAAACTGTTTGAATCACTCTCCTGCTGCATCCCAGCCAGTTAGAGACACTTCTCTCATTCCAGGTTTTATTCAAAGTTCCTTTCCTTTCAACCAGTCATAGGTAGAAGCCCAAAACCTATATGTGGTGCGTGTTTTCTATAAAATCCAAGCATTTCCACCAAGTACTTTCTTTTTCCTTGGTGGTAGTGGTTATGAGATGCAGCAACTAATCTTTGGCTTTTACAGTTATCCCAATGTGCTTCAGACTACTGGACCCTCAAAAAATTTCTTTCAAGTATTAGACTTGCTATTTTCATGGAGGTTATCTCCCAACAGCTGGCACCCTCAGTCATAGCTATATATATCGGGTTGCAGCAACCTTTTGCTCACCAGATATATATCCCACCAATGTAGTTGAGGGTGCTCTTTTACAAGGTAAGGAGATAACCCAAGGCCCTGCAGGTGGACTGCAGCACAAAGCCAGGGAGTTTATGCAACCCCAAGGCAATACACTAAAGGTGTACTATCTCCCCCTGAGTGAAAGCAAAGCACTTCTGTTGTGTCCTGCTTTAGGTGATAGAGACCAACAGCTGCACACCAGATGCTGTGGGATGTGTATATTTGCTTTACTAAAGAGACCATCTCTGGAAGAGCAGTTGCAATTGGAATTAGTCTCTGATTGATCTTATAATACTATTTTGTCATCATTCGAAACCTATCTATTTTTAATACCGGCCAAAATGTCCATCAAACAGGTATGTGAAATTACAGTCATCTTTCACTATCCATGGGAGATGGTTCCAGGACCTCTGTGGATACCAAAATACATGAATGCATAAGTCTGTGATATAAAATGGTACAATATTTGCATTTAACCTATGAATACCCTCCTATATCCGTCATATCATTCCTAGATTACTTATAATACCTAATACAATGTAAACATCATGTAAATAATTGTAGTATTATTTAGGAAGAATGACAACAATAAAAATCTGTGCATGTTTGGTACAGATGCATTGTTTTAAGAAATCTTTTTGATCTGTGCTTGTAGAACCACAGTTCCAGAGGGCCAACTGTATGTCTTTTAGATTCATAGTGATGAAATTTATCTGTTCAGTTTTACCAAGTGCCATGGGCTGAACTGTGTTCACCAAAGATTCATAGTTTAAACCCCTAGCCCCCAATGTGACAGCATCTGAAGATAGGTTCTTTAGGAGGTTATTAAGGTTAAATGAGGTCATAAGGATGCAGCCCTCATCCTATACAATTAGTGACCTTGTAAGAAGAGGAACGCTATGATTGCAACACTGAACTCCAACCTAGGTAATAGAGTGAGACTCTTTCTCTAAAAATGAATTAATTAAATAAATAAAAATAAAGGTGCCTCTGTCTCCCTCCCCCATGCCCTGTGTGTGCATGTACCAAATAAAGAAAGGCCATGTAAGCACATGGAGAGACCACAGCCACCTGCAAGGCAGGAAACGAGGGCGGCCTCAGAATTAAACCTATATTCTAAGCATCTTGATCTTGGACTTTCCAGCTTCCAGAACTGTGAGAAATAAATTTCTATCATTCAAGCCACCCAATTTGTGGTATTTGGTCATGGCAGCCAGTCTTAGTTTTGTGCTTCTATAACATAATACCGAAGACTGGGTAATTTATAAATAATAGAAATTTATTTCTCGTAGTTCTGGAGGTTGAGAAGTGCAAAATCAAGGCACTAGCAGGCATCTTGGAGGGCTTTCTTGCTGAAGAAATCCATTCATAAGGGTGGAGTCCCCATGAGCTAAACATCTCCCATTCAGTCTTGCCTCGAAGCCACCTTCAGGGAGAGACCTAGGTGTCCTATCAAGGCAAGTATTGGCTCTTCAAGACAGCACATTGGGAAATGATTCCATTCACTATCAGGAACCAAGCACAGAAGAGACAGCATTCCACTCCAAACATGAGACATGCTGGTGAACCCTAACCTTAACCCTATTGTATTGGGGGTTAAGTTTCAGAACTTGAGACGAGACTAAAACTTTCAAACTATAGCACAGCCGGAGTTGACTGAGGTATAAAGATGAAGCACTGCTTCTAGTTTACTGTTCCAGTAGGAGGAGGTGAGCTGCAGGCTTCTCATTGACCCTTTCAACCTAGAATAGTCCTTATTCCACGGAGCAAGGACCCCAATGAGGGGACTGTGAGGATTGCTGACTAAATCTGCACTAAACAACCTAGGGAGAGGACTACAAGGTAGATTTGGGTCTCACTGAGCCTATTGTGAGGTTGACTTAGGATAAATATTTATATAGAAATATATATAGAATCATCATTAAGTTTCAACTTTCACTGCTGGAGATGGCAGCATGTTATTCATGTCCCTGAAAATTCATGTTGTTCAGAGACAGAGTCTAACCTTCTGAGTGGGCAAGGGTTTCTTTTGTTCCTAGTAAGTAATGACAGGACCCTTTGGAGAAGCTGCAGGATGACATAGTAAAGCAGGTCTGTGTCCTGCCCTCAGGGGTCCCCACCGGCCTCCAGTCAAGGGATGCCAGTCTATAAACTGACTCACCCTGGGTGGGAGAAAGTGACTCATCTGCGGTGGCTCAAGTAAGGCCTTTGTTCAACAGTTGTTTTTTTTTTTTTTTTGTTTTTTTGTTTTTTTTGGAGGGGGGTAGTTACCACCTCTGCAGAATCTTCATGGTGTGGTCATCTCTACTGCTTCTCAGAACCCGAGATAATTAGCTCAATGGTTCTCAAAGCATTCCTGGCCAGCAGTGTCAGTATTAACCTGGGAAGTTGTCAGAAACGCTTCCTGGGCCAGCAGCATCGGTATTAACCTGGGAAGTTGTCAGAAATGCAGAATATGCATCCTACTCCACCCACTGACCCAGAAACTCTGGGGATGGAGCCCAGCCATCTATTATGTTTCTGTTAATTTGTTTTTTAACAAGCCCTCCAAGTGACTCTGATATACACAAAAGTTTAAGAACCACTGAATTAGTCCCTTATAATTGTGGTTTTCTCCTGACTTAAATACTGGATACTTATAACGGTAGCTGTGCTTTGCCTGTGATGCTCACACTGTGCTATTTGGCCCCTGCCCACCCCCTGCTCCCCAGTTTCCTGGTATCCCCTCTAAAACAGGGATGCCTTTTAGATTATGTTTCTCAGAATTTCTGGACTACGTAGTTCATACGCTCAACAGCACCTTTCAAATGTGCTGCCATTCCCACAACTAGTCGATATATTTCTCAGAGCCTTGGTGGAGGGAGTGTTTTCTGAGACTGCTTGGGGGATACGTTCAGAATGTTGAGTAGGCACGAGAAACCTCTCCTTGGTGTCCATCTTCCAAGCCACTGGCTTCCTTGTTCTCTCAACCGCAGTCCGTGAAGACTACCATTGAACTGAGGCATTAGTCAACCAGTGAAGCAAACATTTCAAAACACTCCCAGCTGCTTTAACGAGTAGACAGAATGCAGACGTTCTGCCAAAGGATACATATGGGTAAATTTGAGCTTATCTGAAGTTATAATCTTCATTCTTGGGTCTAGGGCCTCCACATCTGTTTCCATGATTATTCGCAATATCTGCTGATATAAACTGGCAACATTTTGCAATTGTTTCATTACAAAAGTCTTCCGGGTTTTTACTTTGTAATTGGATTCCTGGTCGTGCCAGGTTCTGACCCTGGGTTTCAGGTCCAGAGATAATGAGAAGGAAGGGTGATGGGGTTTGAGGAGAATTGACCCATCCTTTCCAGATTATTGATATAGACAAGGTCATCTGAAAGTGGTCGAGCAAGGTGGGAGTGGCCTCATCAAAGAGGAGAGGGACTGCCTCCGCTGGCAAGGGAGTCTCAGAGGGGCTTGGGGCTGAGCTCTGAGTATGGGGTAGTCTATACATTCAGAGTGAGCGCCTATGTGCCTTCCTTCCAGCTTTCAGGGTTCCATTCTTTTCCAAACAATACCTGATTCTCACAAAGAGAGACCTGGCAAAACAGTGATTTCAACTGATGTTTTCATTAAAAACACTTCAGTGTCAAACTTTGAGAGGTTTAGCTTGTCTGTTGGTTGGATAGTTTGTTTGTTGCTTGTTTTTTTATTTGTGTTCTGGTTCTAAATTCCTAATTCAAGGCATGGCCTGAAGATCAGGAATTGGAACTCATTTGCTTTTTTTAAGCTCTCCAGACGGCGGGAAGTAAGCATCATACTCCTGGAGTCATTTTTCATATCATTCAAAGTTCTTGATGGCAAGCAACATAATCCAACTCTAGCTAATTGGGGCATAAAAATAATTTATTAAAAGGTTACTCAGTAGCTCTCCAGATTATCAGAAGAACTGGAAAATGAGATCCAGGACCACCCAAAAGAGAACAATGCCCTAAATGACAGTTTGGAGGGGACCCTGTGGGCTCGCTGGCAGTGCTGCTGACACTGACTGTGGGCGGGTACACCTGCTTCCTGAGAAGCCTGATTGTCCTGCATTGCTACAGCTGCTCTGTCACCAGAAAGAGTCCTATGATTCTCACAACTCGGGTAGTCTGAGCTTCAGCCAGACACTGGTCCCTGCTATAGGGGAAGCTGGGGAAATGGTGTCTGGTGGTCTCGGGTTTGCAGTGTGAGACACATTCACTGAATAGGTGGATTTCCCCAAAACCCACAGAAAGGGGTTTCAGATGCATGACAGCCAAAATGAATTTAAACACGCACCACAGTGAGTGGTGCAGACTCAGCACAAGAAAGGTTAATCCAAGGATACGAGCAGTGGTAGACAGTGGCCTGTGACATCTGAAGTGTGCATCTCTGCCATCCAGAGACAGCTACTGCGAGGACCAGCACTGCCCACAGCTGGATGACCAGCACAGGCCAGGCTTTCCCTGTCTGGATTTTATGCTGTTCATTCATTTTTAGTAAAGCCTGGATTAGACGAGGACAGTGGTTCTCACCTGGGGGCTTCCCAGGGAATATTTGGCAAGGCCTTGAGATATTTTGGTTGTCATCAATGTCAAGAGTGTAGACGATTCTGACATCCAGTGGGCATAGGCAAGAGTAGCCACTGAACATTCCACTGTGCAGAGGACAGTGACCCGCAGTACAGAACTGTGTACCCAAAGTGTCGGCCATGCCAAGGGCAAGAGGCCCTGGACTGCACCCAGGTCCTTAACTTCCAGTTTGGAGTTTTGGAACACGATTCATTCCTTTAGGTGATGTCTACAGACACCTAATCTCACCTGTCAAGTATTGATTTTACTTTTGCAGCCTCCCAGGCCACCTCGCCTCACTGCCTGTGTCTTCCACAATGCTGTTTACCATGTTCTGCCTCCAGGACAGGACGTCCGCACACATCAGTTCAACAGAGCAGGAAGCTGGGGTCTTAACCATCCAATGGGGTCGTCTAGCCCAGGAGTTCCCAGCTGGAACAACTTTGCTGCCTAGAGGAAAGCTGGAGACTCCAGAGACATTTGTGGGAGGGGGGCACAGACTCCGATGGTTAGAGGCCAAGGACACTGCTGAACACCCAGTGTGCATAAGACAACCCCACAAGAAAGAGTTCTCCAGCCCCAATGTCAGCGGTGCCAAGGTTGAGAAGCCCTTGCTGCCAGCTGACCTGGGAGAGGAGATTGTGCATGTGCAGAGAGCGGGGACCAGAGAGGGAGGGGAGACGCGGGCCTGGGGGTGCCCCACCTTTTCCCAGGCCTCTGAGCTAAGGGAGACTTGAGGGGAGGAGGCAGCAGTGGGAAAACTGTGATAGTCCAAAAGGAACCGGGACAGCAGAAGTCAATCTGCACGGGACGGTCCTTTCCCTCAGTGTGGAGCATAGGGGGGGCATCCCAGCCCAGGGGAGGCCGGCTCAGTCGGAAGCCCAGCTCCTCCCCTGTCAGGGCAGATGCTCAGTTGCCAGAGACCAGGCTGTCTTTTGAAACATGCATTCTCCTGCTCTGAAAACAGGATGAGGTGTTTGATTGTAACTGGGAAGCTGATACAAGCCAAAGGAATCACTGGTTTTCCCACTGCTTCAATAAACGTGAATTCTAACATAAAAAGGGGAAGGGTCTCTGCGTTCACAAGTCCGCACCTGGGGAGGTCTGTCACAAAGCACACGTCTCGGGGATTCCACTCTTGCCATGTCACGGGGCCCTGTTTGGGCACCTGCGCTGCTCTGCACAACTCCAGGGCTCCGTGCAAGGCACCCTGGGCGGGCTGCAGTTTTACCTCAGTGCTGCCGCCTTTCACTGCTTTATGCCTCAATTTCGTCTTCTTCAAAATGGGAGTCTTGTAAGGGTCTCAGATAAGAGATAACACATGAATTTCAGAATGTACGGCCCTTGTCACCGTCCCCTCCCACTGGTGCAGCTGCAGGTCTGCACCCCTGCCCTCTATACTGACGCCACCCAGAAGCTCCCAGACGCCGCCACCTGGGAGTTCAGAGGGAACCACGTTAACATGCACTGTGTGACCGCAGGCTCCCCATAACCCCGCACAGCCTGCCCATTTACTGGGGACATATTTCCAGTGTGTCTTATGTGTGCTCAGGGGAGGTTCTGGTTTTCCACCAGGCTCCTCATCAGGGTCTGCTGCCAGCAGTGGGTTCCCTTCCCTGTCACAGCTGCCAGGTTCTTGAGACAGTGGGGCTCAGCGCCCAGCAGCCCCTACTGCCTGCCCGGCCGTGTGCCGAGCTTTAGGACAGCAGAGCCCAGTGGCATCCGTGCCCTTCTCCCCAGTTCTGTGTCAGGCTTTGTGACCTGGCCCATGAAGAAGAGCTGCTCAGGCCCCAAGTCTCACAAAATGCCTCTGCCTGACCCCAGGTTCAGTCTGGACACCCGTGTTCAGAGGGTTAGACATGATCCCTGATGAAGGTAGGGCCAGGAATGAACAGGACTTGCCTTTTCTGGTTCCCTCTCCCTATATACCCCCAACATCCCTGCCCATGCCCACCTGTCTATCCCTCCAATGCCCCCCCAAGTCCCTGCCCACACCCCACAAGTCTATCCCTCCCATGTCTCCCAAGTCCCTGCCCACGCCCCACAAGTCTATCCCTCACATGTCCCCCCAAGTCCCTGCCCATGCCCCACAAGTCTATCCCTCCCATGTCCCCCCAAGTCCCTGCCCACGCCCAGTCTCTCTATCCCTCCCATGTCCCCCCAACATCCCTGCCCACACCCAGCCTCTCCATCCCTCCCATGGCCCCCCAACGTCCCTGCCCACACCCAGCCTCTCCATTCCTCCCCTGTCCCCTCAACGTCCCTGCCCACACCCAGCCCCTCTATTCCTCCCATGTCCCCCCAGGTCCCT
>CAUYPK010166265.1:0-49661 GCA_963574355.1 Loris lydekkerianus | reverse complement strand
CTTAGTAAATGTAGAATATAAATGTCTTAATACAATAACTAAGAAAATGCCAGAAAGGCTATGTTAACCAGTGTGATGAAAATGTGTCAAATGGTCTATAAAACCAGTGTATGGTGCCTCATGATCGCATTAATGTACACAGCTATGATTTAATAAAAAAAATAAAATAAATAAAAAAAATAAAATATGTTCATCAACATTTAACTGTACAAGTGAGCTATGGTTTCCTTACAAAACAAAGTCCCAGTTTTATTTATCTTAATAATAGAATATTTGGGTTTTATAATTATTCTCCATTATTACCAAATGACCACATGCTTCAAGAACCCAGTAAAAACAGTTTAGGTGAATATATGAGCTATTAACAGTGTTGAAGTGCCACACTGATTTACTATTAATTAAGTCTGTTAATATATTCATCTGAAACAATCCACAAATTAGTAATATAAAGTAAATGGTAGGACTAAAACATAGAAATTAAGAGAAGCAGATTTGCAAAAAGATTAAAAATAAATGTATGTACATTCAAAATGTATGACTCTTCAGGAAAACATGAATTTTAAAATATCAGAATTTTATCAATTTAAATTGTATATCAGGGCATAGTTAAATAATTTATACTTCCCAAATAAGCAAACAAAATGTAAATATAGGAGGAATACATTATTAGACAAATCATAGGGTCTAAAGTGGGACATGTGATTTTATTCAATTTTTCATACGCATAACTAGAGAAACAACTGAAAAGAAAATACATTCATTATTAACTCTGTCAAATCTTTAAATTACATAGCTTAGCAATCATACTAAATTCATTTCTATCTGGGTGAGCTAAAGAAAAAAATAGAAATTTCATTACTTCCATAAAACTCAGAAGACTATAAAAATTATTTTACACTGAGGCCTGTGTATTATAAATTGCCAAGCTTCTTCAGGTAACAGCTGATTTTCCTTCCCCTATTCAGGGCATGACCCATATAGACCTAATAGACACAAATCTGATGTCCTAAAATAGGGCACATATGAACAGTTACTTACTAGATAAAAAGTATTGATATTCTTTTTCCTCTGTCAAAGCTCCTTTCAAGTGTCACTATATTATTTATTAAAATTCAATTTCACTCAACTTTTCAAGCAAAATGATCACCGGAAAGTAAAGAACGTCTTCCCAGGTATATCAACACTTGATGTTCATTCCATGAGTCAGACTGGGAATGGAAAATATCATTGACCACTTACCTGACATGCATTATAAAGAAGCTGGTGTTCTAGTTTTTTAATACCCAAAATCTGCTGAAACATTTCATAGAGTTGTTCCTTGCTCAAAATAAGTTCAGACACAGCACTTAGGGCCATTCTGTTTGGCTGTTTGCACAAGTCCTCTTCCCCCCTGTAAATGGCATCATACTTGGCTATCCATGAGCTCAACACTGTCTCTTTGCTCAGGCCATCTATTTCCGGCAGACTCCTCACACGTTTCTCTATGTTTTTCTTAAACACTTCTCTGAAGTCATTAGCAGAGCACCCTCCACTCTGAACCATTCTGGCCACTCGGTCACTCTTTAGAAAAACCTGAAAAACAAAACAAAACCCGTTTACTATTAGGCTTGGACACAAACATGCTTTTAGCCATCCAGAGTTACTGACACCAAATATTCCACAGTGATTCAGAATATTGTATAATATATGGCATGGGAGGACATGGCAATGGCCCCAGATCTCTCTAAAATGTTGAACGGTTGAGGAGACACAGTATATAGTGTGAAGAACCTGTAACGTGATTTGACCTGAGCTACCACAGCCCTCCAAGGTCAAAGTCATCTCTACCACTGAATCCTTTAGGGCAGAGTCCTCATGAATGGGATTGGTGGCCCAGTGGGGTACCCCAGAGAGCTCCGCACCCCTTGAACCACTTCAGGACAGTGAAATGACAGTTGACTGTGAATCAGGAAATGGGCCTCTCCAGATTCCAAACCTGCCAACAGCCTCAAGAACTGTGAGAAATAAATTGATGTTGTTTATAAGCCAAAAAAACACAAAACAAATAAATAGCTAAGAAAGTGATTAGAGACATGAACCCGACATCCCTGCCTGTGTGTGAGCGCTCTGGACTGTCCTTCAGCATGAAGAAGGGCCATTATCATTGGAGTGAGGATTGAAGTATGGTTAAGTCTCGTGTCCGAGTCAATACCATTCTAGCAGAATGTCATTCACCAGCTCAGAACTCACGGATCTGTCTCCATCTCCTTCCTCAAACCCCTCCAATATGACTACTCTCACTGTGCAGTGGCACTCAAATCAATTACGTATTTATAAATGATAGAAAGTTTACTTACAAGAGATTATATATAAAATAATATATGCATAAAATATTGACATCTTTATAGATATTCTTATATATTATGTATATCAATTGTATATATTTATACTTTAATTTCCCCAGTAGCTGTAATTTGTTAAGTTGGAACATATGGAAACTTGGCAAAGGAGTGTGCTGTGCAGCTGCCAACATGTTGCTTTCCAGCCCCAAATCACCCTCTGCAACCCTCTGGCTGTGTCAGCCAGCACAATTTTAAGCAAGTGAGCAGAGGGTGCTGGAGGAGGCATCTGGAGGAAGGTGGGCTCTTCACTTCACCTGACGCCACATGGCACTAACCTGTGGGCAGCTTTTCTCCAGCCCTCCCGTGGTGGCTTCCAAGTGCACCATGCCCACTGGCAGATCTCCAGTGAGTTCTGCAGAATGGACCTCCCTGTGGCTGACTATTCCAGGACCCTGGAAGGCAGCTTCCTTGTTAGTTCCCCCAGGGCAGCTCTTCATTGAGCCCCTCTGACATCTCTGCTATAGCAGCACAACAGAACTTGTCTACTGAGGACTGGATCCCAGGCCTGGGAGAAGGGAATGGGACCCTTTTCCAGATTACTTCCTTTCCTGGGAGCTCTGCTCCCTATTTATATAACTCCTGTATTCCTTAGAGTTTTCTTCAAAGTAGCCAATCTTTATTGTTCATATTAAATTTATATGAGTGTATGTTGTGGTCTCTATCTCCATAGCACCTCTTATCTGAGACAAACGTACTAAAATGCTACAACATTGTTTCTATGGGAAAATATTGCAGTCGAAACAACCAACTCTAGAAATTTGGTAATATGTCCGAAGTTGAACCAATAAGATATTTTTTAAATGCCATAAAAATGTCTTAAGACTAACTTAAGAAAAACTTTTAATTGCCTATTTTCTAATACCCCTAAGTGAGGAGGCATTTCATTTTCCCACTTCTTTTGCCTAACAGTCAGAGCTAGATTTCACCAAGTAAACAAACTGCATTTTGAAGCCAACGCACTAATGAACTTTTATTTTTGGATTCTTAATTTCCCCCGCAAAACCATACTCAACATCATTCCATCTCGGTCCAAATGCATGCAATCTAATTGACGCTTGCTAAGTGGTGACGGCTTTCCAGGGGTTCTACTACATGTTGGCAGCACAAAGTGAAATGAGTCAAGGACCACCCCCCTCACCTAGCCCATCCTACCTGGGAGAGACAGGATAAGCAAAAAATAGGGTAGGAGCAAAAGCAGGAAGCCGCACAAAGAAAAGAAAAAAAAAAAAAAAAAGAAGGTATTAATTTCACAGGGGCCAGAGTTAGAAAGGACAGAGAGAAAAGACCTATGTCCTGAACAATCGGAGAGTTATGTGAAAGGAAGAGGGGAAATATGACATTTCAGGAAAAAAAAAAAAAAAAAAAGAACGGGAGTGGGGGGTGGGGAAGCACAGAAGAATAAAGCAGCCAGGCCATTTAAGGGAAATGTAAGAACGCCCACATGGCTGAGGCATTGCCTATAAGGGCAAGGGCAGCAGAAGCTGAGCCAGGCAGACCAACAGAGACCAGATGGCAAAACACCAACTGCCACTGGAGGCCCCTCTGAGGTTGTGACGTTGGTGACGGGTGGGTGGACTGGGCACTAACATGGGGAGAAGCACCTTTCAGACAAATAACTGGTGGTGGCACTGAGGGTAGATAAGAAATAACCAGAGCACAGCCTGGGGCCAGTTACCAGGTGAGGACAGCAGACCTGACTAGGGCTGGGCTGCAGAGGAAGAGGAGGCAAGACGGAGTGGGAGACGGAAGGAGCACATCCTGGTGACTTACGGAACGTGGGAACAAAAGGAGGGAAAACTTGATGACTCACAGATTTTTACTGGGTTGTCTGGATTCCACTAACCAAAAATAAAGAACACAGTCTGTGACCTCATCAGAGACCTTAAGCAGAAACACCCAGTTAAGCGTCCCCAGATTCCTCATCCTGAGAGATGGCAAGGTAATGCATGCAGTTGTTCAAGCCACAAGATTTTGGGATAATTTGCTACAAAGCAGTAAATGATACAACTCATACATTCACAGGATTTTATCTCTTATTCATGGGGTCTCAGTGCTGTCAGCTGAGAGGAAGCTCTGTCCTCCTCTGACCACCTCATTCATCCTCCTTTCCCTCTTATCTTGCCCTATTTTCCTTTTTAGCACATAACATCATCTGATCTGGATTTATTGTCTGTCTCCCCAAAATAGAAGGTAAGGGCCTCAGAGGAGAGACTTTCTTTTGTTTGCTAATGAATGTGGCACTTTAACACACAGCTTGGCCCACAGGAAGGGCTCAATAAAGACTTGCTTAAGAAAAGTAATAACTATCTCTAGACACTGAAACCCCAAGGCTATAAAGAAGAGGATTAGCCGTGCTTCTTGCTCACAGACTTCCTAAGATATGGATGGCTGTGGGAAAGCAACCAGAGGATGGGTGAACATCCAGAACCTCAAAGTCAGGAAGTGGTACAGCTGAAAGGCATGAACTCCATTCAGAAGGAAAAAGAGCTTTTAGAGAGGGAGGAAGAGTAATTATCTAAAGCAGGAATAAAGAACAGGTCTCGTGCCCCTAGGCACCGAGGACAGAGGAAGGCCTACATCCCAAGGAGGATGCCTTTCCCTCTGTCCTTTGTTCCCCAGCTAGGTCAGGGCACTTACCTGTGCTCCCAACCCAGTGACAGAGTGTGATCCACCAGCTTTGACATCCTAATACTTGAGCTCCAGACTCAAGCTCCCAGATGCCCTAACATCCCTCCTCAGATGCCTCACGGGCATCCTACACTCAACAAGTCTCAGTTCATGAGTTCACAATTTCCCCCACAAAGTTTCTCCACCTTCTGCCTGCCTCTGTGAGTCTTAGTCACCCATTCCATTCTTTGAGGGACCTGGAAGCCATTCCTGACTCCTCCATATCCTCCGCGTTAGATTGCCCAACACACACTGTTATGACCCGTACAGATTCTGCTCCTAAGTCCCCGTCCATCCTTCCTTTCTCCCCGTCTTCCCACAGCAGTTCTCCAAGCCCCACCCTGGGACTCCACATGATGACAGCAAGCAGCCTCCTCACTGGGCTCCCAGCCTCAGAAGTGTTTCTGGCAGCCACCCTTTTCCTACCATCATTTCTTCCCAACTTATACTCTTCATTGGCAGCAAATAATATGTTTTTAAAATTCTGGTCATTCTAATCCTTCTCCAGCTTAAAATTCTTCAGTAATGTTCCATTAAAATCATCCCTGAGGCTCTCTTTAAAAATGTCCCATGCTATGCCTCTGGCTTTGTTCTGTCTCTTAACAAATTGTTCTTTCTTCCCAGATCTTCCTGCTCCACTTCCACCAGCCACTTAAAACCTCCCCTTGTCCATCTCACCATCTCCCAACTACCTTAGTCACCTCTCAGATCTCCACTCAGTGGACCCTTCCTCAGAGATTTCTTTCCCAGTCACCCTGTCTTAGCTACATCCCGTGTTGTATGTGCTTATAGCATCTCTCTTTTTTTCTCCTTTAAAGTACTTATCACATTGAAACTATAAAATTTAAGTAAAAAAATTCATTTATATCTGTTTTAATCACAACTCGGTACATTCCAGGATAAAAAAAACTGTTTCACTCACTACTCTATATGTAGCACCTAGCAATATAGCAGGTCCTTAGGAAATGCTCCCAGGATGAGTGAGTGGACAGTGAATAAGTTGTTTGGCTGGTTAAAGATTTGATTTCATTCCCCTGCACAATTTAAATAATTAACAAACCAGAGTTAAGGTGGACTGATTAAGAAGCAGGCACAATACTACAGGAGGAAAGGATCACAATGAAAAATGTCACAGAGGAAAGAATGAGCCTGGTGTTGTAAGGAGAAGCACCTGATCACCAGCTGGGAGGGCAGGGCTCACCCGTGGAGAATGGTGAGGGACAGTGCTGATCCAGCAAAGGAGGAGAGCTCAGAGATGCCATCGCATACAGGAAGCAACAGGAGGCGCTGGAGTGAAGCAGGAAGGAAGTGACATGTCGGATAAAATATATATTTTGGAGGAAAGCAAATGCTTGAACACAACTACAGCAGCCTTTAAAGTTGTGAAATGCGTTTGTCCATTTGCATGATTTAAATCATTATAGAACCAGTAAGGTTTATTGATTTCCTGTTACATGCTCATGTAAGGAAGCAGCGTAGGATATGCACCTTATCCACGTGAAAAGGCAGAAGAAAAGACTCACTAGAGCAGCGGTTCTCAACCTGTGGTCGTGACCCAGGGGAACTGCATTAAAGGGCCGTGGCATTAGGAAGGTTGAGAACCCTTGCACTACAGGGAGGCAAGCATGGTGAGTGATATCAGAGAGGAAGGAGATGGGTTTCATGAGAAAAATAAGATTTTATGTTGTCCAGTAAATATCACTTAGTAATTCCCAAAATCTGTGCTGGTCTTGAAGAAATAATGATACATAATTCTTTCCCAAATACTTTTTCAAGTGACTGCAGTTATGAAACTGTGACAGTGATGAATTTAAGCTCAGCAGATACAAATCTCTTAAACTTTTATCTTGTCTCAATAGTCACCAAGTTAAAGGCATTGAGGTGTGGCTACATGCAAGGACTTGTCTCAGAACTGGTGTCAGGCCAGGAGTGGATGCACACAGCTTTCTGCTCTGGGCCCCAGGATTCACCATGAAAGTCTATCTGGAGCTCCACTAGGGTGCTATGTTGGTGTTGAAGCACCACAGGGACTATATATATCAGCAAACCCAATGAGGAGCAGACGTTCTGTCTCCCTAGAGCTTTCACACATTATATCCTTTAATGCTCACAACCAGCCCAGGACTTTTCCAGTATCATTCTCTTTGCCAGGGTAAGCGGCTTAAGCTGAGGAGATAAGGATTGACCCAAGGTCACAGTTATTGGGAGAATAGAGATTGACTCCTGGTCTTTGGACTCCAAAAAAACTACTCCTCGACCCCTTCATGGTGCACTGCTGGCAGCTGGATGACCTGCTGGGTGTTGGCCAACACTTGTGGAATTACAGTCAGTGATCTTCCTGTGAAAATGCCACTGAACACACAACCAAGTCAGCAAGTGGGTTGGAACCTCGTATCAGAAAACTTTTAACATAGTACATATGTTCCATTTATCCACAGTTCAGTGAATTTTGACTATTGACATGGCCTTCCATCTGAGCCCCACCAAATGCCACAATCCCCTTCACCTGGTCAGCTTCTACACTGAAGAAGTCATCTTAGCAAAGTCATGGTCTGTGAACTAAGCTGAAATGTGATGACTACATCAAGAAACCCTAACCATAAAGGCTACGTCTGCTCAGCTGTCCCAACAAGCCTTCAAATATACTTCTCCACAAAGCCCTTATTGTTCACACACGGCTGTTGGTCTGAACCCGCAATGCTTCTTTGATTCAAAAGGATTTTATAATGACAAGAGAAACATTATTTGCTTGCCAAATCATTATGGCTATCTATGAGATGGTTCCGGGAAGACTGCCAACACATGTTCAGCCAGGGAAACGTTGAGAAAGTACAAGAGCCCCACTTATGAGAAATGCCTTCTTCTCCTTAATAATGCCAAGTAAATAGTCTCACAATTCCAATAATCTATGCTGTCCTGGGAAAATCAGTGATACAGTTTCTAAAACCAATTTTCATTTGTTATCAATTCCAGTGAGTTTAGTCTCGCTAGAAATTAAATAACTTGAAGTGTCCTAGCACATAAACATCAGTATTTTTTTAGGTCACTTTGTATCAAAGTCAGTCAATGTACCCTGCTGGTGTCTCCACCCGCCCAAGTCTCCCTCCACCTGCCTTTCCAAGTTTCTTTTCCACTGCTCCTGAGAACACATTTTCTATTCCAATAAAGAGGAAGACTTGGGTAGTCCGCCACAGTCTCCATATGTTCCCTCTCCCATACCTCATCTGTTTGTTTGATAAATATTTACCAAGACAAACTAAGGACTGGGCAATGTGATCAGTGCTGGGAATAAACTCACAGGCAAAAGGAGCTGGAGCCGAGAGTGGGGAAACTGCCTGTGGCTTCCCAAATCCTAGTAAGAGTTTCTACTGCCAGGGGAGTTCACGACAAAGTTTGAAACATAGTTGGAGAAGTTACAGAGGCTTTCCTGAGGTGAAGATATCTGCAGATGGAAAGAAATTACCTTGGAAATGAAATGGGGACCAATAGCCAGTGGTGGAGGGAACACAGACAGACTGGGTGGGCCCTGGAAAGGCCCACTGGGCTGCAGTGAAGTGACCAAGAGTAGAGTGCTGTGGCAGGAGGCTGAGGGGGGGGGGGTAGGGGGGGCTTTGTCAGGCTTGGAAAGGCCTCCAGACTTTGTCCCAAGAGTACAAAATGCCATCCAGACATTTATGGCAGATAGTCACAAGATAAAACATACACTTTGAAAACAGATAAATTTGTTTGGGGGGCATGATAGAAATTAACACATAAGGAAGGAGCTAAGTATCTATCTTAAAGAAGAGGAGAGGAGAGGAGGGGAAGAAAAGGTCAAAAGCATGAAGAGTTAAGGAGACACGGCAACAATTACACAACCAGAATGTGGAAGAGTCAACATTTAAGCCCATTCTTGCTTTAGAGCGCCCCTTGTCACCACTTCGGTTTTTAAGCAAACCATTTTGGTTTTTAGGCAACCAAAATTGGTGACTTATCAATTTGTGGCTCATTTAACTGAGGTGGAAAAGCGAAGGAGTGGATGGATTGGTGAGGATTAGGAGACTGGCAAGGGTTTGGAGAATAATATGCTCTTTACTCTCTGCCTCCTTGGTGAAGTGTCCCGCAGCTTGATACCATTTCCTTACATGAACTTCATGAGAGCTGCATTCTTAAGCTTGTATAGTGTCAGGTACCATCAGATACTTCAATTTTAATGGAAATAATCAGGTCCTTGTAATAATGGGTTATGGAACATTGATGATTCCAAGGGCTGGCTGGTGTTTTGACCAGTACGAGATAAAGTTTTCATGGATTCAAATACAAGGATACAAAGAACATTTTAATAAATCTGAATTGATTCAAATATTCTACTAGTTGAAACTATGTACAACAAAGTCTTCTGTAATACAATGTTATTAATCATAAATGGTGGCATTTTTGTTGTTGCTGTTGTAAGGGCTAATGATCTTTCTCGGCAAAAACCAAAAACGAAGCTATACTTGACCTTTGTTTTTATTGATCCATGAATTTCAAAGGTTTGGAAACCACTGACATAACCAATCCTATTCCTTTATGTATTAAATTTGAAGAAATCACAACTTAAAACTGTTATCAAGTAATCTACTTTATTTAAAAAATAAACTAAGGTAAGAGATGCCTCTAGAATCTAGACCTCTGCCTATAAACCACTAAATAGTTGCTTTCACAGAACCCTTCCTTGTAAATAATCTAAATCCCTTACAAAGTACTCAGCTACCAATGCCTCCTCACGTTCTGCTCTAGGAACTGAAATGTGTCTGTCCACAAATGAGCATAAATGGGATCTGAAAAGCATCAGGCTTTGGGGAGAACATACCTATGTGTGACATTCTCATTATTTTATCAATATTACGACATTGTTTAAAAGTTTTCTTCTAATATCAGCTAGTATTAGAAGAAATAAGAAGAAATAAGAAATAAGAAGAAATCAGTAAGACATTTAGTCTTCCTTTTTATGTATTTTATTTATAAACTAAGTGATTAGTTGAAACTTCTGTCAGCCAATGACAAACTCTCTGTAACTGTAGAGCCCACAACTGGAGAACTTTCCAAAGCTCTTGCTACAAGCACAAATATGAAAGATGATCTCTGGGCACTACCTGGGCTGAAAATCCATGTGACACTACAACAAAGACCCAGACGCTGAAGGGGAAGAAAAATCACCTTCCTCACAGTTGAAAAAGGGAGCAATGACATGGGAAATATGAACTTCTAAAGAAATGCCTTTATAGGTAAAAACAAAGTTAAAGAAAATACTACATCTTCCAGGCCATCCCTTCATCCTTCTCTTATTTTATTCAGTGTTTCATGAAGTGAAAGAAAAGTCTGAAGATTCCTTGTTAGACTGCCTCTTTTTGATTATTCTAAGAATAATTTTTTTTGGGGGGGGAGGGATCTTCATTATAACGTTACAGAAAATACGTTTTTATAATTTAGTGTATTACTTTCGGAATGTCATAAATTATCTAATATTCAATAAATTCTTAAAATTGTCTTTATTACATACAACAAATAAAACATGTTCCCCTCTGCCTTAGAGTTGTATAATATTCTAACTTTAATAGTGTAATTCTGTTCACCTCATTCACACTTCTGCTGTGTCACTCTCCTCTGTCAGCTGGGAAAACAACGTAACAAAATGTAGAAGGGCATCAGAAGCCTTGAGAGTTCAAGAGTGACACAGCTAAGAGAATCTGAACCATTCCACATCAGTTTCCTCACCTGTGGATTAAACAACATAACTTTTTTTTTTTTTTTTTTGCAGTTGCTTTTTTGGCTGGGACGGGGTTTGAACCCACCATCTCTGGCATATGGAGCCAGCACCCTACTCCTTGAGCCACAGGCACCGCCTGACAACATAACTTTTTAAAAAGAAAATTATGCTCAGTTGATAAATAATAATTGTATTATTATTTATAGGGTACACCGTGATGTCTTGATATATGGTTACACTGTAGAAGGAAACTTTTCTCAACACATTTTTTTTAGTGTTACGTGAGATTACACAATGAAATAAGCTCTAAAATCAATGCTACTCAAAGTGTCATTTGTGGACCAATGCCAGTAACTGAACCATCACCTGCCCCTCAACAAGTACAGCAGGTCTTTGAATAATGCCCTTTCATTATAATATTAGTGCAGAAAAAGAAAGAAGAATAATTTGATTTCAGGGTGGGGCCACTGTCTGTGGAGATGGCATGTGCTTTCCACACCTGCCTGGGTTTTCTAGGGGCACTCCAGTTTCCTCCCACAGCCCAAAGCAGTTTCCATTAAGTTAACTGGTGTGTGTACGTTGTGCTAGGATGAGTGTGTGTGTACACACCCTCCAGCCACCCTGCCACACTGAACTAGAATCACTGGGTAAACATTTACCTTACTTATTGTTATTATTTGTACATGTATGTATATGAGTAGTTCACATTTTTTCCATGTTTAACATCAGAAGTGTTCTGGTCTTTATTTAGAATTTTGGTGAAGTTTTTGTGACCAAAAATATGCTGTTAAGAAGTCAACTTTTGTTTATATGAATTAATGTGTGATAAAATTGATTTCATCATGTAAATTGTTTCACTTAAAGTAACAGTTTTCAAAAACCTATCAACTATGTTAAGTAAGTTTTTAGAAGCTTCTGAAATTATGTGATAATGCCATAGCATCCAAAAGCATGATTTTCTCCAACATTTTATAAAACTGTTTAAACATATAGAAAAGTTGAAAAAAGTTTGTAGAGAGCACATATATACCTACTACCTAGATCCTACAATTAACATTTCACTCTATTTGTTCTTTTACATGTCTGTCCAACCCTCCGCCAATTCAGATTAGTTTTGTTGTGCATTTCAGAGTAAGTCAAATGTGTGATTTTGTATTTTATAAAATATTCAATAATGTATTAGAAATCAATAAATACTTGTTCTTTGCTGCAGACACAATACCTCAACTAACTTTTCTTTGTGAAGATGAGTGATGTACCAATGTTGACATGGAAGTTGAGGGAAAAGATTTTTCTAAAAACCAAAACATTATATTTTCCACAATACTACCAAGACACCAGAGAATGAGTTGCTACCCTCTCAAATCCTACGTTTATAAAACATAAATCTTGAGGATAGCAAGTTATTTACTTTTGATAATCCAAGAGCCTACAGCAGAGAAACCAACCTCTCAAATAAAAAAATGGGAAAAAAAAAGGGAAGAAAGAAAATTTCTGGAAAGTAAATCAATTTCAAAAGCAAACATTCTGATAAGCTGACGAAAAATGAACCCAAAACTTGTTGACTAAACTTCCATGACATATAGTGGCTTTCAGTAAATATTTGTTGAATAGATTTTATAGTTTATGCCTTGTAGTTGTTTTTTTTTACCAGATGGCAACTATGCGTAGAAGAATAACAATGTTATTGCTTTTTAAACCCATAATCTGATTCTCAGGATTCTAAGGGACCACAAAGGTATAAATCCAATCACACTTCCAAGCCTGAATTCCCTCACCATCATCACCATAAAACAATACCGAATTTATTTCAGAAACAGAATATCTGCTCTCTAAAGTCAATAACCTGTCTACGAGCAGGACTCATTTCTGGAAAGTTCTTTTCTGGCAAGGCTCTTCCTGTACCTGTCATTCTCTCACCTAGTTCTAACACCTGTAACAAAAAAGAAAATCCACATTCTTCCCATCCATTTATTCAAGTGTTTGAGGTCAGCTAACACTGTCTTTTGCCTTCCAGGTGAAAGGTTCCTCAGATACTGCTCAGACAACTAGACCACTTACCCCCCTGAAGGCTCTCCTTGGACCTCACCTCCCTCTCTCCATCTGGGTCCTGGATAAGACCCAACCACTTACCCCCCTGAAGGCTCTCCTTGGACCTCACCTCTCCCTCTCCATCTGGGTCCTGGAGCAGACTAGAGCACTTACCCCCCTGAAGGCTCTCCTTGGACCTCACTTCCCCCTTTCCATCTGGGTCCTGGAGCAGACTAGACCACTTACCCCCCTGAAGGCTCTCCTTGGACCTCACCTCCCCCTCTCCATCTGGGTCCTGGAGCAGACTAGAACACTTACCCCCCGAAGGCTCTCCTTGGACCACACCTTCCCCTCTCCATCTGGGTCCTATAGCAGACTAGACCACTTACCCCCCTGAAGGCTCTCCTTGGACCACACCTCCCTCTCTCCATCTGGGTCCTGGAGTAGACTAGACCACTTACCCCCCTGAATGCTCTCCTTGGATCTCACCTCACTCTCTCCATCTGGGTCCTGGAGTAGGCCCTCATTCCTTCCAGGTCTTTCTTCAGCTGTTTATCTTCTTAGTGACGTCTCTTCTTTTTAAACTTTGTCTTCTACACCTCTCTACTGTTTTTTTCTGTTTTTTTTCATTCTCCATAGCACTTACAACTGCTCAGCACATGACATTTATTTCCTTCCCACTATTAAGTAAGCTCCATGAAAACAAGGAGTTTTGTATGGTTTACCACTGTATTTCCAGGACAATCAATAGTTTTTGAAGGAATTAATGAATTAATGAAACTGCCATCTGGGTAAGATCTTATAATCAAGGAGAAGAAAGGACAGTGATTACATCCAGATATAGAAGTAATGCTACTATTAATGCCCAAAATGCCATGTTCCCTTGGAGGGCCCCCTTACATGCCTTGTGGTTCCTCCTGAACTTATTCTCAGCTACATTTTTTATGGAAGCAATATTGAATCTCCCTCTAGTCTCTGTGAAGCTGGTTTATATGCTCAAACCTAGGAATTTACACGACTCCCTTTATCTTTGCCCATTTTAATATACTGACACCTTCTCAGACCTTTAATGAACAGGTGGAATTAAAAACTATCCTCTTCCACTGTGGGCTGCCCAGTCAAGTGTATGAACTTGCTCTTTGGAACAGCCCCCTGACAGTGGTTCTCAATCAGATACACACATCAGAATCACCTGGGCAATTAAAAAAATTATTGTTGCCTGGGTCCCATCCCAGAGGTCTTGAGTGTAACCTGGTCACTGAGAGTTTTAAAAGCATCCCTGATAATTCTGATACACAGACAAGGCTTAGAAGTATGCTCTGTGAGGTTCACAAAAGGGAGTTAAGAGAATAGAGGATATTAAATAGAAGCAAATATCTGGTTAAAATCAGAAAATAAACACTCCAACTTGAGTAAAAGTGGCTGCTATGAAAAAAGAAGTATCAAAAGCAGACAGTAGGGATGATGCAGGGTAACCAAATGATCCCATAGAAAACACGCAGGAGGTGAAGGATTGCACAGCATTTAGTAAGGCAAAACTACTAAAATGACTTAAATGGGCTCTAGGCTTAAATTGGAAAAGAAGAGATGGACAACTAAGGGAAACTCTGGAATGAGAACCTAGAAAAAGTCTGAAGAAGTGATGGGGGCGAGAGGTCAGTTAAGTTCAAAGAGAGAATTCTGAAAAAGAGAATCTAGGCTGGGAAGATTTCAGAGAGAAAGAACCTGTGTGTGGGAACAGCAGAGTGTTGCCAAATTGTAGAAGGTTCCATATGTAGAGAAGCTTTGGAATAAGGGTTACCTTGGCCACTAAGAGTAATGAAAAATATTCATGGCAATCATGGCACACAGTGACGGGGAAGTCTGACAGTGATGACGCCGTAATTGTGGAGAGGGTGGTAGGGAGCAACTTTTTCTAAAGTTAAAGTGCATTACCCCTCCCAAAGTTCTTGCCCTTTAGAAAAACAGGTTGGGGTGGAGGGAGGATAATTGGAGGGGCCACACCTACGGTGCATCTTACAATGGGTAAAGGCGAAACTTACTAAATGTAGAATACAAATGTTTTCATACAATAACTAAGAAAATGCCATGAAGGTTATGTTAAACAGTTTGATGAAAATATTTCAGATTGTATATGAAACCAGGACATTGTACCCCTTGACTGCACTAATGTACACAGCTATGATTTAATAATAATTAAAAAAAAAAAACAGGTGGGCATTTTAAGATATTTCTATGCTCATAAATGTACTAACCTATAATCTTTATTTTTCATCACTAAGATGGAACATTAAAGGAAAATGCAGCAAATACCAAACCAAAGAAACAAATTTATTAAAAAAAAAAAAAATACAAAAACAGGTGTTCATAGTGAACAAAGAACGGGAGGATGGAACGGACACCCTCAGTGTCAGCCTGTGAAGACGTCCTCTGTGCACTCCAATGCTTCCTCAAACTCTAGTTGTTCCCCTGCGTTTCCTCCACGCTGCTTCAAAACCCAGTGCATGTGGGGAAGAGAATTTGCCAAATGTACACTTAGCTTAAATCCCATCAGAAAAGCCCGATTCCTGGTTCACTAAATCCTTCAAAGGGCTCACAATAACGCAAACAATGGCTAACCAAAATTCGTAACAGGTAATTCTGTGGCAAGAGAGGAGTATTATCAATATAGTATACCTCATAATAAGAGGTACTCTTCAAATGGGAGTAATTTCACCTATAGGTTCACCCAATTAGAGGCACAGTCCTACAGAATATTTTTTCATATTAGTGAAATACTAAACCTAATGTATCCAAGCAATGATGAAAAAAAATCAAGCTTAATTTTTAGAAGAAATATCAAACCCCTACTGGATAGGGAGTAAGGAATCAAAACTTTATTATTAGAGAATGCAAAAACATAAAAAGTAGGAATACAAGGAAACCCATTATGACACTAGTATTAGGAGCAAAATAATCCACATTGCATTCCCATGTCATTAAGGCAAAGCACATTTGCATCCCTAAATAAAAGAGAAAATTGTGTGTCCCATTAGATAGGGTGAAAATCTACTACAACGAATAATAAATAATATTTGACAGAGCAGTGCTATTTCTAGGTCATAGTTATTAATCCCAAAGTGAAAGTGGTTCATTCATCTATTTACAACATTCTAATGACAAAGATTAAAACTACTGCTTTATTCTGACACGCAAGAAACAGCTGCATAAAGCACTCAGCCCACTGCCTGGTAAGCACCCAGCAGACAGTTCCCACGTGCACTGACCAGACCCTTCCTCTCTAACCACAAGTACAGAGCTTAACCACCCTTTAACAAAAATCCACTGGAAACTGTCAGATTAAGCAGTTTGTGTTAAACATTAAATGTCCATATTTTAAAAAGCCATCTTATAAAAGTGTGCATATGCTAATTTATTACAAATGGGATAAGTCAGGGAATGAAGAACAAAAGGGCGAAAAAAGAAGAAAAAGGGAAGGGAAGGAGTAACTAATGAGAATGCAGAGGAAGGAGGAACGAGACCACAAGGGCAATGTTAGTGTGAAGAGCAAACAAATTCCTCAAGTGCCAGGTTCTCTCATGGAACAAGCGTCCCACACATATTGGCTAAGAGTCATGTAGAGCTGTGAAGCTCTGAGATCTCCGGATTCAGGGACTTCCAGAACTACAAGTACGTTCATTCTCATAGCTCCTGTAATTTTCTTGGCAAGTAGCGGAAATGACTCTAGCCACCCCTGTCTCCATTAGTTGCCAGCATCTAATGGCAGCGATAGTAGCCAATTTCAGATGAAAACTTATCCTGGCTTAGGAGCTGATCCTTTCCGGGATGGCTGGGGGGGAAGGGGGGGAGGGACTTTACTCTCTCAGGGTAAATGACACTCAAAAGGAGTGGCCCTGCTAAGTTCTCCAGCAGCCCTGGCGCTAGGCAGTTCTTTTAAAAAATAGCTCTGGTGATTGACAAAGGATGGGTATAAAATGGCCTGTGCTTGCCAAGCAAGGCGTTGCTCCCATCCAGACATCTGCCCAGTGTTTACTGCGTTCTGATTCTTCCTGGCCTTAGACGAGTGCCTCTCCTTTTAACTCATCTTCCTTGGGTTTGCAGTTGCAGCCAACAATGACCATTCTGCCTGTGTCTCGATTCCAGTATTGCTAGCAGTAAGAAACCCACAAAATTCCTTTCTGCTAGGTCTCTCTCCAGGATTGAGAGACACTCAAGTCCATGTGTCAGCCTTAGACAATTCAAAGCTACTCACTTAAAGTTATCCATGCTACATTGTAATAATGAATTCTGGATAATATAATAATTTAACATTTTTTCCAAGTATTTAGAATGAAACTATTCAGCATCTCCCGTTATTGTGTGATTGTAATAAACAGCTCAGTTTTCCTATTAACAAATAATACTTGAATTATGAAAAAGAAGTTGTTTTAATTCATTTATTCAGAAACACTTGAGTGTCAGGGACTGTACTAGACCTTAGGTGAACTAAACAAACAAATGTGATCCCAAGATGGGATTTCAAAAATAGTTTCTACATTGCTCTACTTGTCTCCAAAATAATTTGGCATATTTTAAACCTTTTCTTTAATGGAAATGCAAAAAGTAAACTGTGGAACAGGAACGAGGAACACACAGAAGTAAAGATGTTATGACTAAATATCATTAAAATTAAATTTATGTTTAGAAATACATAACAATTATGGTAAGTTACACTGGGCACCGAAATACTCGCTGTTCACTTAAAGGGTGCTAATATTTTATTTTTACAATTGCTCTCATTATTCACATCATATAAAATGTACTAATTGCTTGAACAGGACTGTTTATCAAAAGTAAGAGTAAAATTCGGTACAAAAAAAAAAATTGTCATTCCAAGAATGAAAAAAAAAAAAAAACAACACAGCACACTGACTTCAAAACTAATATATTATACTATAAATATACTGTCAAAAGGGAAGTTTTACTCTTGTTAACAGATAAAAGAAATTCATGGTTTTCAAATTTAATTGATAGTTCCTGTAGTATAAATGAACATGCAAATATATTAACAATTTTCTTATCAAAATAAGCCCAATATATACCTATAGAAAATATTTAGGAAAAAAAAGTTTGCACTTGATTTTAACATGCACATGAACATAAAAATAAATACATGTATACTCACAGGAGTCACATACGTTAGCAAAAAGTTATATATACAAAAGGTCAAAAATTAAGGAAAAAAAATTCTGCTAGGCCTTTTTTTCCTTTTTTCTGTCTTTGAGGCTTCATAAGAATATAGAAAATCACTAAAGAAACAAAATAGGACACAAAAACCACACTTCAAACAGACAAACTGCTTGTCAGTATTTAGACCTGATTTGACAAACAGGTTTAATCCACTTCCTCAAAGGTCATGCCGTCAAGACGAAGGATGAACATCTTCTACTACTGAGTTAGGCTGATTGTCATTCTGCGAAGGAAGGTTCTCTTCTACATGCAGTACTTTATTTGACCTTCTTTCAGGAGGAGGATCAGTATGTGTCTCCTCCGTAACAGGTGATAAGGTTTCAGACAATTCATTGGACATTAGAACTTGCAAAGATTCTGTTCCGTCTTCAACATCCACTTGAATCCCTAAAGCTTTAAGAATGTCACACTTGCACATGGGGCATGTTCCATGGGCTAAAATCCAGGGGTCAATGCAATTCTTGTGGAAAAAATGTTTACAAGTCAGAATACGAATTGTATCATTAGCCTTATAAGGTTCAAAGCAAACTACACAGCTATCTCCATTTGGATTTATTTCCTCATCTCCTTCCTTTAGTACCCTAACTTGGAGCTGGCCAAATGCTTTCTTGAGATCTGCTGTTATTCGTCGCCATCTCCTGTTCTGAATCCTTGCTACCCAAAGTCTTCGGATATGGTAAAAGATGAAATACGCTAAGGTAGCACTTGTGACGATCACAAAAGATACAAAATAGTGATTCATCCAGATGATGTGTTTTCTCCCCACCTCCACCATGACTGTAATGTGAACTCCCTTCTGAATTAACTGGAAAATCTCCATGCCTTTTAAGTTACCAATCATAACCACGACGATGCCTTCAAATGCCTGATGAGACATGGGAAACACCTGGTTGCCAGTTCCTGGAAAGTTATAGATGATCACTCCACTGGCTCCTTTCTCTGTTGCCACCTTAATTTTCTGCGTGAAGGTACAACCTCCCCGTTCAATAAGTGCAAGCCAGGTGTTTGAGTTCTTTGCTGGGCTGAAACTGGTATTGGGATTACATGCATATTGGATTTTTCCCTCTGGTGGTACTATAACTCCTGTCACCCTCTTCAAAGCGGAGTTTCTTCCAAATACTCCAGTCTCCCCTAACTCTGACAACATGCGATTCCCAACGTGAAAGGATATGTTCATGAAAGCAGTCCAAACAGCACTTGCTCTGCAACAGTTGTGACTAAACAGACAAAGAAAACTGAATTTGATAAGCAAGGAAGACGCACTGTTGTTTCTCCAAGTGTCAGTCCTGAGTAGATTCATCTCTCTCTTTGCCTAGTGGCTTAAGAACCAACCCAACAGATGTGGCTTCCACATCTGTTAAAAATCAATTTGAAATAATGAAGAGAAAAAAAGGTTCCAGATGAAAACAAGATCCACGGTCTTCCAACATGATTTCTTAAGCAATTCTTACAGATGTATTTTGAGTTTCAGATGTTTTATTTGAGAGAGAAAGAGAAAAACTTTAGATTGAAAAATAAACCCCTGTCTCACTACTGTAACTCTAGATCCCACTTACTGTGGTGTGATGTGATTATGACATATGAAACAAAGCAGCCAATTAGAGAACAGTTTAGAGCAAACTGCAAACCTATTGGCTTAAATGTTTCCAATATTGTTATGAGTGATTTCTAGGTTGTTACAGGATGGCTTCCATAACTGAGCAACACATAATGATAGCAGGTAGCATACTAAAGTAAAAATACAATTAAAAAATTTATACAGTACTTGCTCTTTAAAACCTAAAGGCATATGCAAGAATGCTATGTGATTATTATTATTCTTCACAAGTGAATAAAATACTTCCAACTAAATGGAAAGTTTTAAAAAAAGAGAATGACAATTAAAAATCAACACTAGCCAAACGTGAGGTCAAAGTGGCAAGCTTAGTGACATTACTTTTACATCACATTTGGTCACAATGCTAATTTTTGATATATCATGTAAACCATCGTATTATATTTGTTTGATTCAAGCTTGCTTAGAAGTTGGTTGATACAACTACATACCCACACAAGAAATAAACACAACTAAATTCAAGTGGGGAGGAGGAGGAGGGAGAGAAGGGAGGAGGTTTGGTAAGCATCACATGATGGGTACAACGTAGGGGTTTACGGCACACCACCTGGGTGAAGGGCTCCACTATAACTTGGACCTTATCTAAATAAGTGTGCAAACAATGAAACCTAATCATACATACCCATATATTAATCTGAACATTTAAAAAAGACATGATAATATTAACTACATTTAAAAACAAAAAAAGAATGGGTTGGTTTTGTTTTGTTGTTTTTATTTTTAAAAGCAGAGGATTCCACTCAATCTATTTACACTTCACATTTTCTTGCTCTTACTATGACCAGGACCTATGGACTATGTCTGACAGGAGTAAAAACAGAAAAGACTAACAGTTAGGGACACACACCCTGACATCTATTTCTTAATCGAATAATATTGTGAGAAAAGAGGAGAAAGGGTATGGGTAAATATGGGAGTATTAGTTTAGCAAAATTCATTTCTTTAAAATGTAACTACTGATTTTAAAAAGAAAAAGTTCAAGGTCCCCAAAGTTAACCAAGGACAGCGTCAACAGTTAAAGGTCAGATGCAGAGGCCTTTAACAAAACTTTTTGCCAAACTCAGCCATCGTCCCTGCTGAAAGATGCCCCCAGGCACTGCCTATAATTCTGCTACCCTCATGTCTGTGGCACAACATGACTTGTAAGCTAAGGGATGTGTGTGAAGTAACCAAAGATGGGCAGCTACTATGGCTGCGGACACGCTTTTGGGGAGTGTATCTCAGAGGGTTTTTTCATCAGCTGGGAAATCAAAGCCAAGCATTTCCGTCTTGAACATAAATGTCTCCAACCTCTATATATCGCATGCTAACAGACATTTTTGGTGGGTCTCACCAGGACTAGGGGTGCTGGTACTTCTTATGAAATGTGAATCTTCAACATGCTAATTTGCTAGAAGAGGAGGAAGGAGGAAGAAGCAAGGGACACTGTGGGTCCAACAAAAAGTGGCATAAAACGAAAATAATACTAATGTGAAACCTTCAGTGCACACTGGATAATTTGCCTTCCCTAAAATCATTAATCTGATTTTGTTTGCACATAATCCCCCACCTTTGTTTTTTCAAGAAAAGTGTAGTACATAGTGGACAGGCTCAGAAAATGCCCTCTGAGTTGGACATCAAAGGTTTAACATATCATCCAGAAGGAGATTTTCTTTAGTACAACAAAACACAAATCTTTCTGCCTCTCAATGTTACACAGGTGTTTATTCTTCTCTAGAAAAGAGAAAGATGTAAAAAATAAGGCAAAAGATACAATAAGGAAAGGCAATTGCCCAAAATTTCCCAGCTCTGGTCTGTTATCACAATGTCCCAGAGAAACACTCATTTCTGTCTGGAGAAGAAAAGAGAAGCATTTAGTAGAGATAATTCCAGAATGGAAATCTGCTACCACAGCCTGATGTATTATACTAGGATTTAAAGAGCTCTGGAAAATAGAGGTGAATGTTTGCAATGCTGTCCTAAATAAGACTTATAATAATTTAGAACACTTTTAGTTATATAACCCAAAGTACTATCATCTAAAATATTATTTAGAATCCATTACCCATCCAAACGTAGCTTTGCAAACCATATTTCCTGGGTTCTAATGAAATTAACCAACCATGGAAATCAGAGATACAAATTATTAGATACCAAAATTAAACAAAATATGGAAACAAAGTATAAAAATTAGGATTAACTTTCTGTGGCAATGTCATAATCATAATTTGAAGACAAGATTGTTTTTAACACATACTAATGTCCTTATTTGGATAAAGGCAAAAATGACTAATAATTAAAACTGATTAGAAAGACAAGTTCAAATAGCTGGGTGTGACACAGAGTTTTATTTTTAAAACACACGAATTTCACCCTCTTTAGTACTTGAATAGGGAAGGTGAAATTTTCTCTTTATGTGAAATGCAATGAGAGGATTCACTTAAGATTTAGGAAGATCTGGTTACATCTGCAGGAGATTCTCTGGATTGCTTAAGTTTTCAGAATGTCATACTTGCACATGGGGCATGTCCTATGGGCTAAAAGCCAGGGGTCAATGCATGCCTTATGGAAAAAATGTTTGCAAGTTAAAATACGTACTACATCTTGGGGCTTGTATATGTCAAAGCAAACAACGCAATTGTCTTCATCTGGATCTAGTTCCTTGTCTCCTTCTGTGAGCACGCGCAGCTGAAGCTGACCAATGGCTTTCTTCACATCTGCCTTTGTCTGTCTTCGCCTCCTGGTGGAAGAATTGGGCACTCTAGGTCTCCAGGCACAGTACAGGAACAGGTAGGCAACGGTGGCCGCCAGGAAGGTGAATAGAGACACGACGTAATGGCTGAGCCAGGGCATGTGCATTCTCCCCACTTCAATGATGATCGTCACGTAGACTCCTTTCTGAATCAAGTGCAAAAGTTCCATGCCTTTCAGGTTGCCTATCATCACAGCGACTATATTTTCTGTCCCCTGGTGAGACATGGGGAAGACCTTGTTGCCTGTCCCAGGATAATTATAGATGATCACCCCATTCGCGCCCTTCTCTGCTGCTACGTTGATCTTATGTGTAAAAGTACAGCCTCCCCGTTCAATGAGTGCCAGCCATGAGTCTGCCTGTTCAGGCCTGCTGAAATTGGTCAAAGGATTACACGCATTCTGATTCCATCCTTCAGGAAGTACCAGTGCACCAGACACCCTTTCCAGAGGAGAATGATTCCCGAACACTCCACTCTCTCCTAATTCTGATATAATCCGATTTCCCACCTGAAATGTTATATTCAGGTGAGCGGTCCAAATGGCTTTTCCTTTTGAGTCAGGAAGGCTAAGCAGTAGAAAGATGCTAAGCCTTAGTAGTTGAGATGAAACACAACTGTGAGTTGAAGGAGTGATTCTAAGTAGGTTCATCCCTCCATTTGCCTATTAACTGACAAACATGAAAAACAAAACATCAGTTGTAAAAGAAAGTAAAGGTGCCAGCTCCAAGTGCTAGCAGCAGATTACTACAGTACATCCATGGAAAAGATCTGCATGGATCAAAGATATCCTGTTCCTTCCTGCATTTTTATTTTTGGTAGTTTATCTTTCTTACAATGAAACAAAATAACAAGAGTTGTTATTAGTGCAGTGTATTTCAAGAAAATTATGACTTCCTCATAGGGAAATTGTGACATCAGAGATAGTTAAGCCAATCCAAGAGTTTATATTAGGACACTGCATACTAAAGTCCTATTGGCCAAAAAGCTACTAAGCTATAAGACAAGATGTGTAATAATATGAATAAACTCCAAAGCAATAAATAAATAGGAAAGATTTTAAAAACAAACAAACAGAAAAACCCTTGTGCTTCTACCCTAGTTCTGAACAGATGGAAAATCTATGTAACCACTTAACACTGTTCGTTTTTCTATCTGCAAGGCAAAGATAAAATTAACCCTGGCCTGGGTCAGCACAGGTACTGACCAGTAGCCAGTTCTCATCTCTAGTTCTACCCTCTCTACGATGGCATTCTCTGGGAATTAGGAGCAAATCGTTACCATTTACTTCCAACATGAAATGCTTATCCCAGGTTTAACTAATCCACGTGCAGAAGACATAGTGTGCATTTATGTTGTTGGCCTGGTACAGTCCCACCTTTGAGGTAAATTAAACTTTGTTCTCCAGCATAGCTGCTGAAAACTACGTGCTAGGCAAACACTGGGTAAGGTACACATATCGGGGAAGAAAACAGACCTGATCCTATTGTAGAGATTAAGATTTTAGATGACATCCCAAGGACAAGAGAAGCATGCTATAGAGTTCTAAGCCTTAGAAGTGACTTAAACATGTTTCAAAATGTTCACTTTTCAAAAAGTACATTTTGGCTGCTTTCTGGGGGAAATGGATAGGAGGAGGGAAAGTATAATGTGATGAAATGAGCTTAGGCAAAAAAAAAAGATAGTGGCTTGGACTCCTGAAGAAGCAGAAAAGATGCAGAGATATAGAGAAGTCTGAGGGTGATTCTAAAGGCGGAATTAACAGACTCCGTAGCTGGAAAGGTAGCAGGGGGTAGAGGAGAGGAGGAGAACGACCATTGCAAATCACTACATGACTTCATTTTTGCAAACTTCACAATTTTTACCATTTTAAGATACTTTACATGTTTGCTTTTATTTTAAATCTTTACTTGAAGCCTTTTTGCAGAAATTCAATAAATTGGCAATATCCACTCAAATATTTATTATCTGCCATGTATAGGACATCTCCTACGGACCTAGCATGTTCCAACACCCTAACCACACAAATAGTAAAGACCATGCCTTGTAGGTGAAATGGACACAAACGTTTAAATCACAGGCATGGGGAGAGTTTTGTCATTTTGACAATAGCATTTATTATACCCCTGACTCATAATATCTTAATTAACATTTCCTTTTAAAAAATAAAATGGGCCCCAGGCATACAAAGTTCTGAACTGGCTTTACAGGTCAGCTTTTCTCAGGTTCAAATGGAGTGTGAACTGCTGCATGACTCTATTAACAGTGGCAAACTGCCGCCTCACGAAGAAGTCAGTTTCACATCCTCTTATTAGAGGCTATTTGTTAAACTGGTGGTTATTCAACCTTTGGGGGTAAGATTAAAAATAATGTAATTCTCACTTTTTTATTCTACTGATGTTTTTAAAGGTAAAGAATTTAAGAGTGACTATATCTGAGCTCAAAATGACTCAAAAGACTCTACGGTTGAAAGGACCGATTCAAACAACCTACTAATTCATTCTATTTTTTTCACTATAATATAAAGTGATTAAGACAATGACAGAATTCTTGTCTCTTCTTCCCCAGTCTTAGGGCAAAATGGACCCATAAAAAATAATCCTATGTCTCTAACACAATGGTTCTCCAATCGGGGGCAATGTGGCCTCCCATGGGACATGGAGCTAATTCCGGAGACAATTCTTACTGTCACAACTTGAGAGTGATACTGATGTCTAGTAAGTAGAGGCCAGGACTGCTGCTAAGCATCCTAAAATGCACAGAGCAGCCCTACAATAAGGACTTATTGGCCCAAAATGTTAACAGTAAAATTAAAGACTCCAGTGTAATGGAGCAGTCCTGGGAGTGAGGACCCACCCCCAAACTCATGCATCTCTGGGGGCTGCTCAGGTCTGAGTTCTTCAACACGAGTCTATGTCTGTAACTGGCAATGCTGCCCTCAAGGATGATGCCCTTACTGCAATTCCATGTTTACAGTTTTCCTGGACTAGAAATAGCAGAGATTCTGCACAAGTGACCAACTAGTCCATGAAGGGTCATTATGAACTGCACTTGTTTTATCAGAACCAGATCCTAGAATCTTCCTGGGCCAGAATAGTTGAAGAGATAAAGGGACTGTATGGAAGTATGCTGGGATGCCTCCTATGTCGGGTTCCCTTCATGATCCTCCAAGATCATTTTGTTTTAAGTATCAAGAGAGAGACAATATCCTAAAGCAGAAAGAGATGCTTCTCTCTCTATAACGCTCAAGGAATAATTTTTTCCAAAAACTTATCAAATTCCCCTCAATGTTTCCTTGGCTAGAATCACTTCACAAACCCATGTCTAAGAGGACCCCTGGAAATGTGAGCAGAATAGTCACACTTTATCCTGTTGGGGAGAGCTCCTTTCCTGGCTGAGCACATGGCCAGGGGCAGGGTGGAGATTTCAGTGTCTTGCCACCAACAGGAGGAGGTCTGAACTGGAAAGAAAGTCAAGTCGGTAAACAAAAGGCAGTTACAGGCCCTAAAAAGGAATAATACCTATGTAACCATGACAACAAATATGCAATATGCATTTTACACAAGGTGCTGAAATGAGCCAGGGTCTATGTTAAAAGGGACACAGCATGGTTCTGTTCCTAAGGAGGGAATCATCCAGCTGGGATAAAAGAGTTACATGCAAATTGGGTGTATATGCATATGTGTCCTATAACTTCCAGGTTCTAATTAAAATGTTGAGAAAGTTATAATTAAGTAAGGGGAAAAAAAAAAATCAACTGATCTCTACCCTTCTGCTATTCTTTGATTTCTACTTGTAAGAAAAGTCACACTTCCAGACATCTCTACTCTGATAAAGAAAAGCAGCTAAGTATAATCACATTGCACTGCCCAGATAGCACCCCTAAGATGTAGGGAAAACCAATGAGCCTTCAATAAATCATCCAGCAAGCCACAGTTTACAGGACTATGGAATTGTTAAAGATCTCTAGGAATCCACAAAACAAACTTATTTTGCATCTAAACTCAAAATCGACTGTATAGATTTTCTGCAAGGAATTGAATGCATCATAACGGGACACGGGGAAACAGAACTGCTAATGATAGCTTTTTTTCTGAAATCAAAATCTTTATTTTTACAAAATTTTTAGCAACATATATATTTTAGATTTTAAATATAACATTTTATATTATATTTATAATATAAGATTAAAATATACAATATAAAATATAATAAAAATACATTATGTTTATATTTTCATAATATATAAAATTATATATAAATACAAAATATAAATAAAATATAAATTTTTTTTAGATTTTAAATATTAAATTTTTAGCATTATATATAAAAAATTTTTAGTATTTTATATAAAATGCTAAAAATTTTGTATATATACATAGATTATTTTGACAAGCATTCCCTCTAATTACAGCTAACAGTTCAGTAGTTTTAAAAAACAAAAACATAACCTACAAATATCCTCTCCCATTCTGAGGGCTGTCTGCTAACTTTACTTACTGTGTTCTTGGCTATGCAGAAGCTTTGTAGTTTGATCAGATCCTAGTAATATATTTTTGGTGTTGCTTCAATTGCCCGGGGGGTCCTCCTCATAAAGTATTTTTCCAGGCCAATTTCTTCAAGTGTTTCCTCTGCACTCTGTCCAAGTATCTTTATAGTTTCATGTCTTAAGTTTAAATCTTTTATCCAGTGAGAATCAATTTTTGTTAATGATGAAAGGTGTGGGTCCAGTTTTAGTCTTCTACAAGTCGCCAGTCAATTCACCCAGCACCATTTGTCAAATAGGGAATCTTTCACCCGATTTATGTTTTTGATAGGCTTATCAAAGATCAAATGATGATAAGTGGCTGGGTTCATCTCTTGGCTCTATTCTGTTCCATGTATCTACTTCTTCTATTTATGTGCCAGTACTATGCTGTTTTGATCACTATTGATTTATAGTATAGCCTGAAGTCTGGTAGCATGATTCCTCCTGATTTGTTTTTATTTCTGAGTAATGTCTTGGCTATTCAAGGTTTTTTCTGATTCCATATAAAACAAAGTATCTTTAAAGTCTTTAAGGGTCTTTAAAATATGACAGTGGTACTTTAATAGGGATTGCATTAAATTTGTATATTGCTTTGGGTAGTATGGGTAGGTTATGTTTCTGACAAAGGTTTGATAAGTAGAATCCACAGAGAACTCAAACTAATTAATAAGAACAAGTAATCCCATTTTATTGTGGGCAAGACGCTTGAACAGAAGCTTCTCTGAAGACAGGCGCATGACCTACAGACACATGAAAAAATGCTCATCATCTTTAATTATAAGAGAAATGCGAATCAAAACCACTTTTAGATATCATCTAACTCCAGTAAGAATAGCCCATATCGCAAAATCCCAAAACTACAGATGTTGGCGTGGATGTGGAGAAAAGGGAACATGGTGAGTATCCGATGACATATTTCACATCCATCTGTAAATCACCAAGCATGCTGCTAGCTTGGTAGTAGTTCAGTAAGTGAGTCTTTCTTCTCCTTCCCAATCTTAAAATGCCTCCTTCTTCTGTTTCAAAACTATTAAAATTTATCTTATCCTTCAACACCCATCTCAATCTCCCTTTTGTGATCTTCCTAGTTGACATAACATGTTTCTGTAAAAGTCATTTAATTTTGCCTTACATACAGTTAGAGGCACGTACGTCTGTCTATACTTTCACTTGTTTTAGACTATCTTGTAAGGAGCAGTCTTGCCCTAATCATTTTATAAATGCTCTTTATTCCTTCTTGTCCCTAGACTAGCAAAAGAAAATTTGCTTGAAGTCCCTGACAAACGTTCGATTTTTAAGCACTTAGACTTCAAAATATTAAGACATATCAGCTGCTTTTGCAACCTATGCTTTATGTAATCACCCATTAAAAAAAGAGAACAAGCTATGATTTGACAAGTCTTCCCTCAGCTAAAAGTTATGTTGACAACAGTTGTCTGGAAAAAGACTTATTTAATATCATAGGATCAGAGGCCACCTGTCTTACATTTTCTCTTCAAAAGTCAAGAACAAATTTTACCCGCATCTCTGCACCTGAAAAATGGAATAAATATGCAATAATGTGCAGCCATAAAGTAATAACTATTTGTAATATACAAGCAAACAGTCTTAATTAGATTAAAAAACCTCCTTTAATTATTTTATATAAATGAATTTATAGCTGTTTTCTCAAGATATGTTAATATAAACTCATAAGCCCCAAATGGAAATTATCAGGAGAAAATTATACAATATTATATACCTTGGTACCTCAAAGAAAGCTTGAATATCGTATCATTAATTATAATTAAGGCAATAATTTCTAACTGCAACAAAATTTCTCTCTAACCCAGAGTGCCTTCTAATCCCACCCCAAGATGCAGTCAAATCCTGCAATGCCTACAAAACTTCCCTGATTAATTTACTCAAAATTGAGCTTTCTACTATGAACTATTACAATATATTTTCAAACATTTTTGTATTTATAACATATTTTCCGGTAAAACTGTACATAAAGATACATGTGCATTTTTACATGAAACACTCATGTAAGACATAAGCACTATTCTATTTTTTTTTTTCATTTTTCTACATTCTTTCTTAGGAAATTATTTGTTTACTACCTTCTGATGTTATCTGTAGGCACTAAAAAAAAACGTTAATTTACTTTTCTCTCCCTTTCTCAAGTTGTAAGATTTTGAGGGTAGGACTTCACCGTTTTCCTTTGTATTCCTACGGGATCTAGTTCACTGGTTTATATAAAATCAATTCTGTATTTGATTTGATGTAATAAAGATGGTTCCCTGGCATGGTTAAGGACCTGCCATGTCCTAATGCCTTTCATATTCCCTTTAGTACAATCCAAAAACCATCTTCTGAATAGATTCTTTCCTTCATTCATTCAACTATTTTTCAAGAACCTACTCTCTGCACAATACTGGGTTCTGGGGTTAGAGAAATGATGAAAAGAGAACAATTTCCTTTCTTAATGCATCTCTCACGTACCCAGGGATTCAAAGATGGGGTTATGGTTGCATCTTATCCAAGAAGCTGATATTCCCACGTGATCAATAAGGTCTAGATAAGGTATGATGTGCCAGAAAAGCATGGTGTCTTGTCTTCATCTGGGCTGCTATAGAAAAATACCATAAACTGTGTACCTTATGAACAACAGAAATTTATTTTGTGCAGTTCTGGAGGTTGAATTCCACGATCCAGGCAGATATGGTGTCTGGTGAGGGCCCATCATCTGGCCCACAGACAGCACCTTTTTGCTGTGTTCTCTCAGGGAAGAGCCCCTATGCTACAGGGCCTCTCTCTATGCCACTCAAGAGGGCTCACTTCTAATCACTTCCCCCGTTCCTAACACCGTCACCTTGGTAGTTGGGATTTCAGCATACCCAGGGGGACATCCACACCATGGCATACAAAATGATAAATCCTGCCCTAAGATGGTACCATTTATTTAACACACAGTTCTGATATCCTAATGTATAACTTTCCCTAGTAGATCTCATTCAATTAAAAACAAAGCAGTCTATTACAACATAGTCGTTCACAAAGTCTCCTTGATTCAAACCTCATGGAGCTTCAAAATTTTATATTTAAAAACAAATCTTCATTTTATATAATTTTTTCTAGTTGGCCTCCTTAGTACGTCTCCTTAGTACCAGAGATAACAAATGATAAATTTCACAAGTTTAATTAATTCTTAAGCCAGACTTCCTGGTTTTAAATCCTCTATCTACACTAGCTTTGTCTCCTTGGGCAGGATATCTCAACTACGTGCCTTAGTTTCCTTACCTATAAAACAGAGATAATAATGGTACCAATTTTTCGGATTCTAATAAGGTTTAAGTGAGACAATACACAGTATTTAAAGGACTTAGTACACTGCTTTAGAATAATAAGCAAAGCCCTAGGTAAAAACAATTATTGAAAGAATCCATGGTAACCTGGAAAGATCAAGCTACACAAATTTGCTTTTGCTTTTTTTTTTCTTTTTTATATTTATGTCTCAACAAAACTACATGTATACAAGATGGGCTACTGTGGGTAAAGACTAGATAATCAAGAGCAGCCTAGCACAAAATCCGCTGTTGTGCATAGGAAATTGCCTATATACTCTCCAGGTGTTAGGTACAATGTTCTCCCAAACCATACTAGCTAATATTTCAGGTATAGCACATACAATTGCTGAATAATGGTAAACCGCCATGCTATTGTTATTAATAATTACAAGGTTCGCTTTGAGTCTTTACTGAATACTTGTAGTTTGGTCCTCTATTTCTTATCTCACTTAAAGTTCACAACACAATGCAATGAAGTAGATACTATTGGAATCTCATTTTGCAAATCGGAAAACTGAAACCACGCAAATAATCTGTGAAACACTGCACAGCTAGTTAAGTAGATGGACCAGGATTTGACTCCAATGTCTATGTGAACGTCTCATAACCTAGTTACCTTGTTTTTTTATAACCAGGTCCAGATGCATAATTATTTCCTATGTTGGATCCTGGCCAATAGCAATGTTTGATGCTGAGTTAATCCTCCATTTTTTTTCTAAATTTAACTCATTACAGGAAGTGCACTGTCGGGTTCTCTAACAAGCACCAGCTATGATTCCATCTGTAATATTTAAAACCCTGCTCATTTTGCCAATTATACACACATCAATTTTATTCTTTATCTTCACCATAAAGTTTAATTACGGAATATTCAACAAAATTAATGGGGACTTATTTGACTTTAATTATTTTTATGATGCAATATTAAAAAAAAGAAATACATAAAGAATTACAAAATGCTCATGTATTCATCGACCAGCTTTAATATAGCTGACTTTTTGGACAGATATTCATTCTGTACAGCTGCTATAACAAAGCACCACAGAAATGGCATCTTTATACAACAGTAGGTTATTTTGTTACAGTTCTGGAGACTGGAGTTCTACAATCCAGGTAGGGGTAGGACTGGTTTCTACTTGAGGCTCTGAGCCGAATCTGCTCCCTGCCTCTTCCTTAGCTTCTGGGGGTTGCCAGTAATCCTGGATGTCCATTGGTTTGCAGACCTCCAATCTCTGCTATAAACCAAGGAAATCAAAGAATGTCAACAGCCACCAAGAACTGGAAGAAGCTCTTCTCCCCTAGAGCTTCTGGAGAGAGTAAAGCCCCCTTGACACTTTGATCTCAGACTTCTGTCCTCCACACTACAGGAGAATAAATTCTTGTTATTTTCAGCAATGCAGTTTGTGGCAATTTCTTACAATAACTACATCAAACTAATACAGCACATGGCCATTTACGTTTCTTATTCTCTGAATTGTTAGTAATATCTCTTCTTCATATTGTTCAAGATGCCTTTGTCTTTTTGCCTTTGCCTTTCATACTAAGATACGGAAGTTTTGCATACATCTTAGATTTTAATCCTCTGTTGAGTGTAAGGACTACCATATCTTTCTCAGTTGCTGTCCCTAGTTGGGAATGGTCAGGCCTTATCACCTTGTGTGTCCTAGGTTAGGGTTCTCCTTCCCTAAGGAACCCAGCTGGCAAAGTGATAACTTGAGCATAGGAATACTTGTTCTTCTATAACCCATATGAGATTTCTGTGCCTTGCAATTTAAAAGCAGCAAATAATGTTCTGTCTATGCCTTAAAAACATGAAAAGATCCTCTTTTCTGGCTCAACGCCTGTGGCTCAGCGGCTAGAGCTCCAGCCACATACATCGGAGCTAGCAGGTTCGAATCCAGCCCAGGGCCTGCCAAACAACAACAACAACTACAACCAAAAAATATCCAGGCATTGTGGCAGGTGTCTATAGTCCCAGCTACTTAGGAGGCTGAGGCAAGAGAATCATTTAAGCCCGAGATTTGGAGGTTGCTGTGAGCTGTGATGCCACAGCACTCTACCCAGGGTGACATAGTGAGATTCTGTCTCCAAAAAAAATAAATAAATAAAATAAAAGAATCCTGTCTTCTATATGCAACCCAAACTGAGGCCGTGCTCCTTTGAATGAGGCCTGGAATATATATAATTCTGCCTCTAAATAGAAAACTGCTTTCCCATTGACAAAGAGAGTGGCACTCATTTCTCATGGTCAAAATTCACCCTGCCATAAGGCTTAAAACCTCTCAATACAATGTATTGCAAAGAAAAAGAAAAAACAAAATTGTACAAGTATTAAAAACCCTGGCAAGGTTAATAGTCTGGAAGAACGGAGGGTGAAGAAGGGACTCTGAGCCAGCAGAAAGCTCCACACAAAGGCAGGCTTGCCTGGTTCCTCCTTCCAGTAGGTAAATCCCTGGGGGAGGTCGTCCAAGGTGGGGAGGGACCAGGGGCACTCATTGTACTAATGTGATGGTTCGTGGAAGGGGCTGGGGATGGAAGCAGACCCAGAAAGGAAACTGATTTATAGATAAGAAAATAGAATACAAAGGAAATAATGCGGCTTAATTTCTACTTGGAATGTGAACATGTCTTTGTTCTATTGCAACACAAGATGAAATTTCAAGGGCTAAAAATCTCTGCAACACATGTGCATTATATGTGATTTTCAATATTGCCACAAAGTTTGCCACTTAACGAAACTTTATAATGAACTAAATGGCAAAATGAAGATTCCTATTTGTAGTGTGAATAATGCATCCTAATCTGTTCTTCATATTCATACTTTTGAAGTGAGGAGATGATTTGTTCCACAGCTTGTTTTCAACATATTTGGCATTATCCATCCCTTTTTGTCATTTTGAGTTAATTTCTCAAATAGGCTTGTCAAAATCTGATTCAGAAGTTATCTCTTCTTATCAGGCTGGACCTACCAAGCAAGTAAAGATAACTGATCTTTAGGAGCATTGCCTGAGGAGTCTGGCAACTTCAAAATGTGTAAATCGAAGGTAAAAACACAGATTATAAATAATTCTTGTTGCATTAAAAAAATAAAAAAAAAACAAGAACATTAAACTGATACAGCCACATAAAAATGTTTACAGAAAGTATAAGCTACTGACTTAAGACACTTGACTTACAAATGGTCCAGTTTAGATTTTTCTATCTGGAAGTTATGTTGGAATGGAAAAGGTAGTAAGTTTCATATGCAAAAGTAAATAGTAAAAAGGAAGCAGCTTCAAGATTAGGTTGAGTAAACAATACTTTAATATTGAAAATCTTAACAACATTCAGCAACTGAAATCTTTCCATACCTTTCACCTTTTAGCTAATGGGCCTGAAATTTAAGAATGGATGTTGGTGGGGGGGGAGGGAAGAAATAAGGATTTCCTTCATTCAGTAAAATTATTGGACAGAAAATATTTAAGTACTCCTTAATTATTATCTCTTAGCCTTACAGCAATATTGCCCACATGCTTTGCTTTAAAAAAAAAAAAAAAAAAATTAAAAACAACAGAAAGTTTACAAAGGAGGAAACTTTGTATGTGTATTTTACACAATTCAACCATTACCCCTTAATATGATTATTCAAAGAATTTCATGTCCAGATCCTCCATTATATTCCTAAATATTTGAAGTGCTTTAACATGGATGATTAATGAGTTGGGGTAAAAAGGTAAGGAAGGGGCAGGAAAAAAGCAGGGTAAGGGGGAAAGAGAAGGGATGGAGAGAGCAGAGAAGAGGGTGGGAGACGAGAAGGTCAGGGCGAGTCCCTAGAGGACGTGTCCAGGGAGCTGGGTCGCACAGGACGGGTGGAGTCTCCAGGTACACAAGAGTGGCCAGGGTCCTCTAAATGGGAAAGAGATTAATGAAAAAAATTAAAAAATAAATAACATACAGCATATTCAGGTCACCATAAGCTGTCCTCCGTTGCAAAAACATCAAGTGGGTACAAGCTTGGTAAAATGAGGGGATACGAGTCGGCATGGAAGGGACTAAACAGCGCCATGTTATGGATTGTATTATTCAAGTACTACCACACAATGTGAAGTGCGGAGAAGCTGACCTCTTGGAGGACAACGTTGGGGTCTCAGGACCCTATCAGCTGAGATAACAGAGAGCAGGAAGGATACAGATTGAACCTGTGACTCAGAGAGAATCTGCCAGAGCTCATGGTGGAGTCTCTCCTCCAGCCAGACTTTTGTGGAACCTGTAGTGCTTTTATTTGCCAATTACTGTTTTTAAGATAAACTTTCAATGAGCCCCCATCACCAGAGAGGCCTTGGGGGCCAACCTGACTAATGCACAGACTTCTGCAAAGAGGGGGAAAGAAGGAGGGGAAGGGAAAAAATTAGAGGGGGAAGGGAAAAAATTAGAGGTGGAAGGGATGTGAGACAAAAGGAGCTGGTGGCTTCATGCAGGGAATTCTGCATGAGGAGAGCAAGCTAGAAGCCCCCAAACACAGCCTTTCCTCTCTGCTCTGAACTTGCTCAAATTATCCTCTTCCCTTAATGATTTCCTTAAAGAAAGTAGGGGACCAGGTTCACACCAGGACTTCTACCTGTGCATGCAGGAGAGCATATAATAAAGCCAATTTAATACACAAAGACACACTGGGCGGAAAGGGAAAAGGCTGGTCTCCTGTTTTTAACACATCATGCATAAACATTCATTCAAGAGGAATTCCTTTCCTCTTGAAGGGTCCTTCACACCCATCTGTAATAATCACTGGTTTAACACCTCTGTCCATGCTATCCCATCAAATGTGCACACAATTTTCTAAGAAAAATGGATAGAAGATTGCCTAAATTCTTCTAGGTGACATAGAATTTTTTAGAACAGAGAACTCAATAGTCAAGCTAATGTAATAGCATGTAAAAGGATTAAATATATTTCAAGGTGATTGAAAAAAAATCACAAAAGGAGAAAATTATCATTTATAACTTCATCAAAATCATGCATGTTAAAGTTCATTGAGGAAAGAAAAACTAAACTCTCTGCAACTATTTATTATAACTTAGAAAGCAAAGACCATATAAACCATCTCAAAGAGGAAAACAATTGCTCATAATAGGAGAATTCTTACAATAGAAAACCATCATTACTAAAATAATGTTTTCTAAATATTATGCTTGAATTAAACACTTGGTCTCCTCCCAATTTTGGAGCACTGGACTATTTCAATTCCAAATAATCAGTGGACACTTAAATATTAACTGAGCAGACTTAAAATAAATGTGATTATCGCTAAAGGGTCCATCAGAACTAATGAGTCATTCTAAACTATTTTAAAGTCAATAAATGTATGTCATAGTAAAAACAACAATGTCATTAAATACAACTATTCATTATAATTTCTAAATGTGGTCTGAGAGGACACGCCAAACATTTAGAAGCCGAATTAAAAACACATGCAACATTATTAATGCTGTTATAAATATATATTCTTAAATATAATTTGATAGTAACGTTTAAGGTATTGTCAAAGCGTAAAATGTAACTCCATAGAGGTATAAATATGAGGACCTTTTGGAGTCTCCAAATACTCCCATAGAGATAAAATACCTCCTATGATGTTCCTGAAAGTAAATCAATTGGAGTCTTAACTGAAACTAGATAGTTTGTAAGATTA
The DNA here is from genome assembly GCA_963574355.1 of Loris lydekkerianus. Classification (NCBI taxonomy): domain Eukaryota; kingdom Metazoa; phylum Chordata; class Mammalia; order Primates; family Lorisidae; genus Loris; species Loris lydekkerianus. Next base: position 13,753 of record CAUYPK010166265.1, on the reverse strand, counting down.
CTGCCACACATGAGACTACCCATAACAGATAACAGATTTTGCTGTTTTGAATACTGTTAAATTTACTCATATGAAGCTGCCTTTTTTGATACATCAAAAATGGCCAAATACTGGCAGTTTCATCAGTTCAAACTAAAATTATACTTGGAACATAATATGATCCAGGCCTTGTGCTAAGTATCTTAACATCCCTAATCCTACTTAATGTTCACAGCGTCATGAGCAATTCATACAATATTCATTTCTATGTGCATAACATTTTTATTGTGAGGTAGATGCCAGCACATTCACGTCTTCTAGTTTTGCTCAACTCAAAAGGAAAGCATTAAAAGAGAGATATGGTCTCTGTTGGTAACCTTCTCCAAGCTGGTGACGTGGGCCAGGATGATTTTAATAATTAACTGCTGCTCAGCCATGGGTCCCTGTCTGTAGACTCAGGGTTCTCTGAAGTAAAAGAATCGCCTTCATCCTTATATTTCCAGTTAGTCGTTCATGACTAGCACTTCAATAGATCTTTGTTTAATTAGGTGAATTCGTTAATTCAGAGAAATTGATTACTTAATTTAATATCTATTATATGCTCCATACTGCATAAACCATGGTATCCTGCTCTGAAAGAGCTTATAATTATGAGAAAACAGTATACATGATAATATAACTTATGTCCTGAATTGTGCAAAACCATGACAGATACTTGTGGGAAAGCAGTGCTCTAGGTAATGACAATGATATAGCTCAAGCACTGGGCACAGCAACCTCGACTTCTTAATTGTTTTAATCATCAACCATTCTGGGAGGCAAGTACATTATTATCTGTGTTTTACAGATGAAGAAACTCTAGTACAGGAGGATTACATAAACTACCACGGCCACACAGATCTGGAATTGCAACCTAGATAGAAACAGAACTCCCCATGTTTTTCACCTTTTTTTTCATCCATGTTTAAACTCAATTTCCTCTATGATGAAGCCTTTTGAAGTCCTGTAAGTCAGAGATTTCTCAGCATTTTTGTAACATGAAACTTTTGGCAGTCTGGTACAGCCCACAGGTCCCTTCTCAGGATAATGCTTTTAAAAGCACAAAATTAAGTTTGTAGGATTACAGGGAAAGCAGTCATAATAAAATAGTTACAGAAATTTTTTAAAAACAAATTTTTGCAGGAGTACTATATGTGTTTCTTTAATAACTCATTAAATAACAAAATGTAACGGAATTTAAGAGTAATTTCAGTGCAGTTCATGAAGATGAACAATGGAGAGGTGCAGTAAATAGAACGTGATGTGAGAATACATGTGTTCCTATTGGTGATGGAGCCACAGGTACAGTGAGCACTTTGGAGACTTGTTGTTTACATTCATAAGGTAAGTCAATGCTGAATTGCAGTTAGAGGTTACTGGAAATATAGAGTCAATGTTTTCCCATCTGAGTTCACAGGCCCCATGAATTCTATCCAGATTAAAAAATGCTCACTGCAAACTGCAACTCATCCTTTGCTCTATGAAACCATCATTTTTATTCTTCTAGTACGTGCCATCGTCCTCCCTCACATCTTATCAGAGAACGTCAGAAATGGACCTTAACTCTGTACAAAGTATTAAAGAACATAAGGACAAGGTAGAACCGTGAGCCCTGGAGGGCTCCTGCGAAGGCACCTCACAGACGGTGGGTACCTGTTCATGGGATAAATGCACCTCAATCTCATATTCTCCCCTTATCCGTAGAAATAGTAAGTATTGATTTTTTTTTTTCAAGAAGAGTCTTTATTCAAGACACCAAATCTTACCTTACCAAGTCAACCATTGGAACTAAAACTCCCATCACAAAGCTAGAGTCAGATTTAAAAAAAAAAAAAAAAAAGTGCTCTTTCCAATGATCTTATGAAAATAAGATTCTCTGTCCTGTCTTAGAGGAATTTTCAGTGACAAAAATGAATATCATTTAAAATGGTAAGGGGACTGTGTCTTTACTATGTTTTATGTTGTGCCAAATGAAAACAGTCCTTTCAATAATAAGTATTTTCGTAGCAACTAATATAAAAATAGTTAAATGTTATAAATAAAGCCAATAATGTACTAGGAAACAGATGACCAATGACTACCTTCGCTAGTGACAATCTTGCATATTTAAGTTGAATGCTTTATGCTCCAAGAGTTTAATCTTAATCCATTTTTATGACAATAGGAGAGAAAAGCTTTAAATATATCAAGGTGTGACCAGCGCCCATGGTGACTGTACAGACAAGGTTACACATGTTTTCTCTCAAAATACCATCCCTGAAGCCACAGAAAAGAGAGAACCCTTTAAAAATAGAAGCTTATTGATTTTTTTAAAAAGGGACTATTTAGTAAATCTGATGGACAATGAGCAGAGGAAATATGTTTAATTGGCATAAAAGTAAGAACAAAACCTCATGATGCTTTCAGGGTCAGAGTCAGGGGAATGGAATCATTTACCCCTGAAAACATTTAGAAATAGAACTTAAAGCAAATTTTAACTCTAAAATTAGAAAGAACTTTCTGATACAAAGTAACTATTCCCCTAAGATGGCACTGGGCTGAAAAGGTAGATCACTGTAGATGTTCAAAGAAATGTTACTTAGGATAATAAGACAAAGTGAAATAAGTGAAATAAGCCCTACAATCAGCAGGGCTTCCCCTCAGGAAGCTACAGCAGTGTCACTGCTCACAGACTTTGCCCTCCGGAAGGATGATGGCTTTGCCAGCACTGAGTTTAGTAAAGGAACCAAGAATATCAGAGAGCTTGATAGTTACTCACTCCCTTAAAGGGTTTATAAATGGATACAGAGTGTAAACACTTTCTGAAGGGGGGGGGGCACAATTTAAAGCCTTAAAAAGACTACAGTATAGCTAGCACAAAAGTAAGCATCTCAGATCTGTCCGGCACTCTGCCTCCTTGGGTCTGAAAATTAGAGAATGCTACAAAGAAAGTATGTCGTTTTTGCCCTCCATTTCTCTTCCTCTTTGAGAGTTTGGGAGCATTCAAAAGCTTTGTCTTCAATGTCAGAAATCCTTTCTTCAGCTTGCTCCACTCTGTTACTGAGGGATTCTACTGTATTTTTCAAATCTTTGAGGACTGCAAATTCTTGCTTCAATGTGTCAAAATCTTTGGTGGTTTTGTCTTTAAATTCGTTGAATTCTTGAGACAACTTTTGAATTTTACCTCTTTCATGTTTACATGGATGGAGCTGGAACATATTCTTCTTAGTAAAGTAGCTCAAGAATGGAAGAAAAAGTATCCAATGTACTCAGCCCTATTATGAAACTAATTTATGGCTTTCACATGAAAGCTATAACCCAGTTATAACCCAAGAGTAGGGGAAAGGGGAAGGGGAGGGAGGGGGAAGAGGATGTGCGGAGGGAGGGTGATTGGTAGGATTACACCTACGGTGCATCTTACAAGGGTATATATGAAACTTAGTAAATGTAAATATAAATGTCTTAACACAATAACTAAGAAAATGCCAGGAAGGCTATGTTAACCAGTGTGATGAAAATATGTCAAATGGTCTATAAAACCAGTATATGGTGCCCCATGATCAGTAGAACCGTGAGCCCTGGAGGGCTCCTGCAAAGGCACCTCACAGAGAAAATGCCAGGAAGGCTATGTTAACCAGTGTGATGAAAATATGTCAAATGGTCTATAAAACCAGTATATGGTGCCCCATGATCGGTAGAACCGTGAGCCCTGGAGGGCTCCTGCGAAGGCACCTCACAGACGGTGGGTACCTGTTCACGGGATAAATGCACCTCAATCTCATATTCTCCCCTTATCCGTAGAAATAGTAAGCATTAATGTACACAGGTATGTTTTAATAATAAAATAAAATAAAATAAAAACAGAAGAAAGTATGCCGCATGTGCTCTAACGGCTACCTAGCTTGGGTTGAATTTTTCTAGACCAGTGGTTTTTCAATTGGTGTGCCATAAGAGTATCTTAGGTGAGCCACAAAAATTTTTAAAGATCACTAACTAAATTATTTCTGAACAACGTTCAAAGCACAGTAAGGATAGTCATTTTTACTTTTTTTTTTTTTTTTTTTTTTGATCAACGTAGTTTAAGTGTGCCATGAAAGGTTAACTATAGGTTCAAGTGTGTCATGAGATAAAAAGAGTTGAGAAACAGTGCTCTAGATGATTGACTAAATGGAGAATGTATGCTGGGTTTACTCGCCCACAGCCTACCTGTAAAGACACAGTGTCCTTTTTACAGGACTATAGAAGCAGAAGGAAGCACACCAAGTTAACAAAGAGGTCCAGTCTTACCCTCTGCCACAAATTTGGTAATTGGGATGAAAAATTCACACTCTAAAGGTTTCCCTGAAACAGCATGAGAAAAGAGGAGGAAAATGCTCCAACACAATGATTTCTTCAGCTATCGTCAAGCAAGAAAAGCTTATAACATCTGCATTATCCTGTCTCTGTAAAATGGATGCCGTCAGGAACACAGGCAGCTCTGCAAAGCACAGACAGGCCGCAGAAGCCCCGACACTGAATAGAAATGAGAATCTCACACATGAAAAGACATTTTCCAGGTTCTTACAAAACACTTAATTTAAAATGCCTGCCTTAGAATCGATGAAAATATGATGTGAAATAAAACGGCAAATATCAACAGCAACAAATACAATGTGATCTGCAAAACTCAGTGCAAATTTAAAACCTCACTTCTCATTACTGGTTACGGATTTCATCTATGAATACACTGACCTTTTTTTATCCCCTCCTGACACAGGCTGCCAATCTTGGTTTACTTAGCAATCACCAATTCACTATGAAAAATAGGCCTTTCCATGGCATTACTGCAAAGTTTAAAAGATATTTAGACAGGGCCAACATCCCTTGGAATATGAAAAGTAAATCTTTCTATTCCAAAGTGAAAATGACAAAAAACTTTCACAGAGATACTTGATCGCTGATCTTCCCAGCTCCTTTCTCTCTAGCTTGTACACATAAGACAAAGAAATATAGTGTACATATCAACTCTCAAAAAGTAAGGTACTTAACTAAAACAAAATGCCTTAAGATTTAACTCTCCGTTTTCAACAAACCAATAATTAAATAATTGCACTTACTTTTCAAATAAATATCAAGAGTTGGGGTATAATGTCAGATAAGAAGGTTGGTAAATGAAAAGGAGGGATACCAACGTGATGGCTAGAATTGTGAAATTAGAGCAGGTAGTCCCAAATTTCTTGGGAAGAATTTGGCTGCTGATGTCAAGTTCCTTGGTATTAACGTAAGAATGTGCATAAAGTTTTAAAAGTCAGAGCGTAATGATTCATCCTACAGGTAAGTAATATCAAGCCCTCCTCCTTTTTGGCTCTTCACATTTGGGGCGATGCAAAAGCACCCAGGACAAAGAAAAGAAGAGACAAGGTAACATTCAGAGACTTACACAATGGGAATGAGGGTTGTTTTTTTTTTCCACTTTATAGTTTTTTAAATTTATTTTTGGACACATTATATTTATATGTATTTATGGAATACATATATTTTGTTACATGCATAGAATTCAGGTCAAGGTTTTTAGGATATCTATTACCAAAGTATTTGTCATTTATATGTATTGGGTACATTTCAAGCCCTTTCTTCTAGCTATTTTGAAATACATATGTTATTAATTACAGTAACCTTCCTCTTATTAAACATTAATTCTTTTTGTCTAACTGTTCCCATTAACCAACTTCTCTTCGTTCTCCACCCCATACACACACCCTTCCCAGCCTCTGGCATCTACCATTCCACTCTCTCTCTATGTAATCAACTTTTGTGGCTTTCACATATAAGAACATGCGATATTTGTGATTTTGTGCCTGGCTTATTTCACATAACACAATGACCTCTAGTTCCATCCATACTGCTGCAAATGACATGATTTTATTCTTTTTGTAGACCAGAGAGTATCCCATTCCGTAAATATGCGACTTATTTATTTATTTATTCACCCACTTGTGTACGTTTAGGTTGAACCTTTGCTATTACAAATGGTGCTGCAATGAACATGTGAGCACAGGTATCTCTCTGATATATTGAAATACCCTACAGTGGGATTGTTGGGTCACATAGTAGTTCTACTTTTAGTTTTCTATGAAATCTCCATACTATTCCCCACAGTGGCCATACCAATTCGCATTCCTACCAACAGTGTTTAAGAGTTCCCTTTCATCTACTTCCTTATAAAAATCTTTTATTTCTTTCCTTAGTCATTCTAACTGGTAAGACGATATCTTACTATACTTTTAATGTGCATTTCCCTGACTAGTTATGTTGAGCATGTTTTTTATTCTGCAATTTTTTTCATTCAACCACATAATACAAGCAGCTTTCCATGTCATTATATATATTTTCTTTTTTTAATTAAATCATAACTTTGTACATTGACACACTTACGGGGTTCAGTGTTCTACTTTGATACACAATGTGAAATGCTTACTTTGAACTAAGTAACACATCCATCACAATTATACTCATTTCTTAATAGTTTTGGAATGTACCATTGCATCATGCACATTAGGTGAGGTTCCCCCAAATACCCTTCTTCCTCCCATATCCTTATCTTATTCTTTTAAGTGCCTTCCACTTATTCCTTAATATGTGTATCTCTAAATTTATTTAACTCATATCCTACCATTAAACATTATTGTTGAGCATTTTTTCACATGCCTGTTGGTCATATGAATATCTTCTTTTCAGAAATATCTATTCATGTCCTTTGCTCATATTTTAATAAAAGTATTGGGATTTTTTTTACTGTTGTTTGAGTCCCTTGTATATTCTGGATATTAGTCCCCTCATCTTCCCCTTTCTACAGCAGGGGAAAGAGGTCCACAGCAATGGCAGGAGTTACACCAGCATATTCAATTATTGAGTAGAACCTAAGTCACACAGCTACTAAGCTAAAAGAGGTAGTAACTAGAATGAAGAGGAGGCAGGGGAGAGAGACATATGGTGGAAACCACTGTCAGCAATGATTTCTGAATCCAAAGGAAAAAAATGAGGTGTAGCCTCTACCTGGACTGTGAATATATTTTTCATTTGACTAGAAAAGGAAATGAGTTAATATCAGAGTTAAGAAACTTATACAAATTAAATGCAAAAGACATAAAAACAAATTGAAGAAAATAAATGCAGCCTAACAAAGGGTTAATAGTCTTCTTAGTGTATAAACAACACCTATAAATCAGTATTTAACACGTGACCATTTAGATGAAAAAAACCCAAAGGACATGGGTAATTTACAAAGAAGAAATATGAATTAAAAATACGGAAATGCTAAACTTCACTAACAGTAAAATAAGTGAAACAAACAGTTCACATTTATTCATGATAATATCAAGTATCCAGAAAAGATAGCACTCATATATTGTTGTGACAGAATAAACTGTCACTGCTTTTCTTTAGGGCAGTTTGGTACTTTATGTAACAAACTTAGAGAACTTATCACCTATCACCAGTAATTTCACTTGCAGCAATTCATCAAAGATAATCAATTTAAGAATATTAATAATCACCTAGCTATTTTTTCATAGTAAAAATAAAAAAAGTCTAACAATAAGAAAATTAAATAATATTTAGAGATGTCCATTGTACATCACATTTATAATTTGTTATTTTTGGATTAAGTCCACCTGAATTCAGTGAAACAGAAGCAGATTATCTGATGGGAAGAACAGCTTGGAAAGTAACAAATTTCAATAAACCTATGTTTACCCATCTGCAGAGTCAGCTGAAGTTTCCTAAATTGAAAAACAAATAAATGACAATAATGTAACCAGAAACAAAAAGCAAATACTCATAAAATTAGTGTCCACCTTAGGTCTTCCAAAGCTTAAAGAAAAATATCAAAACTTAAACAGGAAAAAAAAAAAAAGATTTTAACAAAAAAATATAAAAATACGAAAGTATATCAGAATCTCACAACAACTAGCATCCATAAAATTATCAAGATTATAAATGCTAACTTTTATTAAGTAGTTAGGTATGGTACCTGCCACATTTCTTTCTTCCTTTTTTTTTTTTTCCTGGTCTTTCTCTATCATAGTGACTGCCTAATTGGGTGGTATAGATATTTGGGTCCTTTTTTGGTAATTATGTCAACTTTATGAGAAAAAGTATTGACAGATTTTAAAAAAGATTTTTTCTTTGTTATTCATATTACTTTATAGTACTTAAGACATCACTTAAACAAGACTTAACAGAAATTATATTGCCATATAAAATTCATTATTACCTTCTCACTGTAAGCTTTTATGTAAAATATTGAAGAGTATCCACAGTAAATACTAATTAAAATTGACACATAGACACACAAAGCCAACCCCTCCCAAGAGAATACCACATAGAAATACCCAGAAAAATTGACTCTTGGCATGATCTAGTTATTTATAGTTGAAAGAAATTGTTTACTTTTTTTTTTTTTTTTAAAGAATATACTATTATGACATGTTTTTGGTCAAGTTATGTAGAGACAAAGAAACATATCTTGGGTTTTATACTAAATTACACGTATTAAAGATAGGTAAAGCAAAAACCAAATATCTGACAGTATAACCACGATAAGAACAGACAGGTAATTCTTAATTGTCCCTGGAAAATACAGACCTACAATCAAGATGGAAAAAGCTATTATAAAATCATTTAGGATCAGCATTCACTAATCTGAGAGAGAGGAAAAAAATATAATAATAGCAACCAATAGCAAATTGGGAGAACTTATATCTAAAGAACATAAAGACAAATTTTCAATTTAATTGATAATACGTATTTATTAATCTGATGCAAGTGCACATATAGGGCATTACATTTCTTTTTGTTAAGAGTCAAGGTAGGGCTGGGTGCTGTGGCTCATACCCGTAATCCTAGCAGTCTTGGAGGCTGGGGCAGGTGGATTGCTTGAGCTAAGAAGTTCAAGACCAGCCTGAGCAAGAGCAAGACACTGTCATTACTAAAAACAGAAAAACTAGTTGGTTATTGTGGCAGGAACCTGTACTCTCGCTACGCGAAAGGCTAAGGCAAGAGGATTGCTCAAGCCCAAGAGTTTGAGGTTGCTGTGAATTATGCTGCCACAGTAACTCTACCCAGGGCAATGGACTGAGACTCTATATCAAAAAAAAAAAAAAAAAAAAAAAAGAAAGAAAAAAAAGAAAAAAAGAGTCAAGGTAAGATTTTCATAGTGTAAGTCTTGGGTTTTATAAGAAGAAATAGTAAACTCTTGTACTGGTTAAGATTCTTGAGCTTTAAGATATTCTAAGTCAAAGTCCAGTAAGACAACATGTCACACACATATTTGGTAAATATGTCCATACTTTTATCTCATTCAATAGGCAAAGGCTTGGGGTAATGTAAACTTCCCTGCAGTTTCATGAAGTGCCCTCACTGAGTGCATACCATCCCTAAATTACAAATCCAATCCGTTATCTGTAAATCCAGTTATGTAATTTTTGACACAAAATTATTCCCTGCCTCAGGGAAGCTCAGACTCCTTGTGTCTCCACCTTTGCCTTTCTTCACCGGTCTAATACTTGTTTGAATGCTATGCTTCTTCAACTAATACTCGTTTGAATGCTATGCTTCTTCAGCTAATACTCGTTTGAATGCTATGCTTCTTCAGTTTACGGGTTTAGAGCAGGGGTGGGGATTCTGCAGCCTTCAGGCCATGTGTGGCCTTCAAGATCCTTAAGTGCAGCCTTTTGACCAAATCCAAATTCAGTTCAGAGTATCTGCGAAATAGAAGGAATCCATCCCCCTGATGACTCTGAAATCCTTAGGAAAAAATCCTAAACTTACCATTTACTGGCAACTCACTCAAGCAGTTAATGACCATGTGTGAAAACCGGTGCTCACAGGAAATCCATAGAGAATTCCTGATGAGTCACGAGCCAAAACCAGAGAAACAGCAACGTGGCAGTGATAGTGTTATTTCTTCAGGAAGAAGAGATAATTCAATTTATCCTCTTGAATTTAGTTACTGGCTTTAATTATTATAAAACTTAGAGAACAAAATGGCAAAAGATATCAATTTAATATTGAAATCCCGATTAAAAAGGATAATTTAGGCATATGGACCTAAAGATAACTCTACTTAGCTGTATCAATCACGGCCAGAAGATTTTTCTCAACAGTTTATTTCTCCTCAAAAGATACTAATTTCGAATTCTGTTTATCTCTTAAAACCAGGCTGTGGAATTAGTGTGTGTTTTTTTTAAATTGCGAAACAGAATTGATAATACTTTCAAGAAAGTTACAAACTCACAGCCTTCCTATCATACATACACCAGTGGGCTTCTTAAAATGAGAACTCCATTAAAAAAAAAAAAAAAAAAAAAGTTTTAAGGGAGAAATCCATTTAAAAAGCACCAAAGTGCCAAAAAAACAAAGCTCTTTAAACTTACCTCATAGTAGCTCCGAACTGCATTGCAAAATGCTTCATCAGCTACAATTTGAGTTTCCCCATTGAGGAAGGCCTGGAACCGTTCTTTCAGTAACTGTAACTGCTGTTTGTTAAGCTACAGGAAAAAGAGAAAATAAGCTGATAAATCAGCCAATGAATAAAATGTCATGATTACTAAAAGTTACATTTGCTGTATGTGTATCTAATGATCTGACATTTAGAATTATTTTTATGGTAAAGAAAAATGAAAAGGTAAAATATCCTAGGACTTGTAGTAATTGCTAGATTTTAAAACCTTGCCAAGTCAATTCCTCAGGTGCTCCATAATTCTGATATGAAAAGACATCTAAATGTCTACTCCAGACACAATTCCTGTGCCTACCACCACCATACTATCTCTAAAGACACAGGGAAAATCTAAAACATGGATAGTAAATTAACTATTGTACAAAATTCCCAGCTGTCCTAAATAGGGGAAGCAGGGAAGATTAAGAACCTAGAGATGAAGGGATGATGTTGTGAACAAGAAGTAACAGGAAGAGAGGCTATAGAGGACAAAGAGACCCTAGGAGAAAGAATTGCTGGAAAGAATAACATATTAGGTGCCAGAAGTCTGGATTTCATGAACAAACAGACGTCAATGCCTGGGTTGAGATAAAGGATGGATAAATAGGTAGGAGACAAATCCAACAAGAAAACAGAGACTCTATAACAGGTGGACAGTGAGTGCATCCTCAAGCACTTAGGGGAAAGAGCTGTGACCCAGGGAGGGGAATGCAAGTTTACAGCCAGATTTCCTCACCCTGGGTCTAGCCACCGTAGTGATTACTGAAGGTGGGGTTGACACAGACTATAACTCACCAACCATGTCTTCTACTTACCAACACAGTCAGGGTCAGGGTCAGGGTCTTAGCTTTTAGTGCCCAATGAAAAATGAAGATCTCTTAACCAAAAATTAAGAATTTCATTGACAGCAGGAACAAAGCATTAAATAAAATATAGACTCCTTCTAAGCTGGCTTACAAGTAATCTGCAACCCCATAGGTGCGTGCCCATGAAGCTGGTCCTGGCTACAGGGCTATTAGGAAAAGCATATTAAGTTACATAGAAGCATCGTTTTTCTTAAGCATAACTGGAGAGAGAACAACATAGTCCTAGAAACAAAACAACAAATCCACAAATACATCAGGAACAGCAAAGGAGTGATCCTTTCACTTCATTCCATCCTCATCAGACTTTATTAAAAGCCTCAATACAGTTGTGGAATCCACAGAGAGATACGAAGAATTGTGAAATACGCCGTGGATAGAATGCTTAAAAGATTAAAAAGACTAAACAAACTGGAGTGATTTGGCTTCGAAAAGAAGGCTGATGAAAAATAAGTTTGAAAGGCTTATTAAAATGCCATTTAAATATAAGGAAAACAAGCTCTTTTTTAAAAAAATGTGTTTTTATTTGGGAGTCTAACAAACAACAGTTTGTAAGAAAACTTCTGCTATGAGTAACAGACTTATAAAGAAGTGTCCAGTTGTACCCAGATGGAAAAGAAACCCTCTTGCCCTGAGCGGTGAGAAGAGAAGACCAATCCATTTCTTTACTAATGTTATCACCTTCATTTTAGGAGAAGCTAAACTAAGCTGAAATACAGGAACATGGCCATTATATTACGATCTCCATGTCAATAATAGGAAGAAAAGGGAAACAGGGGCATTTTGTGTATTTCTGTGTGAGTATGTACCAGCAAGGCAAATTAAGTCTATGACTTTAGCTCTTTAAACATGATTCACAAAAGAGACCAGAAAGAAATAAGACAGCGATTGCTCAGAGTGAGACGGCTGAGAGCATTGTAGTTGCCAAGCCCTGGCAATCACCCCACAGGGCTTCACCTTGCAAACCAAGTGAAATAGCCAAAAGGGAAAACGCATGGGAGACCAACCAAGAGCCGCAGGGGACCTTAATGATTATTTGTTCCAACTCCTCCATTTGATAAATAATAATAAATATATATACTATTCAAAAACTAGAAATTTTGTATTTTTTCTTTCAACTTTATTTTATCAAAGACATCTTTTAAAAAAATGTTTTAGAGACAGGGTTTTTGTTACTCTAAATCTAGAGTAAAATGTGACACAATGATAGCTCACTGCAAAGTAAAACTCCTGGGTGCAAGAGATCTTCCTGCCTCAGCCTCCCCAATGGCTAGGATTACAAGCATGCACCATAATGCTTGATTAATTTTTTTATTTTTGGAAGAGATGAGGTCTTGCTTTGTTTCCCAGGCTGGGATCAAATTCCTGGCCTCAAGCCTTCCTCTATCCTTGCTCCCCTGCCTCAAATTCTGGGATTACCAGTATGAAAACTACCTGCCATGTCCAGCTTCAATGGCATTTTTTGTTCTTTAGAAATTATTCTAAAGTTCTATATTTGCAGTGTTTAGTTTAATTGGCATTTAAGTACAACTATTACAACCATGAGTCACTTTGTGGAGATTATAGTGTGAAAAATTCATGGATATAAATCAAATAAAGGAGATTTGAGAAAATCACCTTCTTGGAAACTCCAACAAAGTTAAAATAGTTCATAAAATATGCCAGAGGTACCTAGCTACATTATCAGTCCTCAACTTTTTGATGAATAAATGATAGTATAGTTATACTTAAGACATAAAATGGCATCAAATATCAAATGAAATACAAAAAGCTAGCAAATGGACACTTCACTAGTACAGAGAAGGGTCTACATTTTCACACAGACAAGACAAGGAAAGAAAAAAGAAATTAAACTTAAAATCTAACACTGGGGATAGCTATCAGAAAGTATAATTTCCTAAATGCTAGATGCCTTACCAAAATAAACTATATCAGACACCCATAGAGAGACTGCTGGAGCAGACCCCAGAAATAGACCCCAATACAAGCAGCACGTACCACAAAACATTATCTCAAAACAGGATCTTCACTGACTTGAGATGCTATACACTAAATGTTCATTATTCACTAAGTGGTGATAGAATAACTTGGGTAGTCATCTGAAAAAAATCCAATTGCACCATGCGGTGGTCCAAACGGATAAAAGCATTTACTTTATAAAATTGACGTCATGAAGGCACCAGAAAAATAAAAAAAAAAAAAAAAAACAACAACATAAAAAAAATGACAGATTCTTTTAAACATTGATATGAGGAAGTTGTTTCTTTTTTATTTTATTTTTTTTTTTTCATTGTGGAGAAGGGGCAGGGAAAGAAGGCGGGGGAAGAGGTGAGTGACAGGGTCGGGCCAGTGGCATGGTACCACATAGGCTGTATCTAGGTAGAGGCAGTTTCAGGCCGGGCCTTGCTGAGTC